>PVKM010003534.1:0-45979 GCA_004027735.1 Carollia perspicillata | reverse complement strand
CACAAGCCAAAGGATCCAGACACCAACTTCCAAATCCTGCAGATGACTGTAAGATCATAAATCCCACTTACTGCTTTATTTGTTCTCTATTAAAACACTCTGACCACACACCTAGCAGAGGCACTCCTATTTCCCACAGTATCTTTTACCATTCTGCCTGCCTTAGGTGAGCTAGACTGTAGATGCTTCCAAGGGCTAAGATGGGGAGGGCAGGAAACTCAGCATTTGACACTACTAGGAAAACAAAATGGAATACACTAGGTTCTCTATTCTAGATTTTAGGATGAGAAGATCTTACCTATCAGTGACTTGGTGAACACTGAATGACCTCTGGCCAGCTGCTTCATTGAGATCAGCAGTTAACATAACCAGCACATAAATCAATCCTCAAGTACTCTGCATGCAAGTCATTGTCAGAAGAGCCCCAGTTCCAAAGGAAAACAACATACAGTGTTTTAAGACATGGCTTGAGAAGTACTTAAATATCTTTTCATGCCTCCCTGCCCCCAAATTCTCTTCCTTAGCAACACACCACCAAGTCTTTAAGCCTTCCCTAGTGCCACACAGCATTTAGTCAATTACATTATAGACTACCCATGACTTCAAGACTGATCTCACTGTGTGGTCAAGTTAGTATCAGTCTCACTGTAACAGACCAAGAGACTTGGCAATCATCTTTCCACAGGCTTACAAACTTTTAAAATTAAGAATCATAGTATTTTAGGCTTTGTGGGGTCACAGACTCAATGTTTTTGTTTTAAAAACCACCACCACCACCCAATCTTAGCTTGTAGGCCATAAAAACCAGTAAGATTCAGAAGTGAAATAAAGGTCTGATGGTCTCTACTTTCTCAATATTAGCTACTAAACAAGTCCTTTAGTTTGTTAAGGCCAATCTCCACGCTCAACTGGTCCTATTACAGCAACCCCCAACAACTACATGAAACAGGCAGTGGAAGGTAGAAAGTTTGCAAATCTCAGAACTAGTCGTCAGCACACAGCTTTAGTGACAACTAGAGATCTTTCAGAAGCTAAGAATAGCCACCCTAAGAAATTATCTTTAACTATGTGGACAACAACCAAATTGTGGATGACTAGGGTCTATTTTCAGAGACTGTCTAACGAAAGTCAGCGAACACAAACTCCAGGGTGAAAAAATTCACTTCAAATCCCAGCTCTGCCAATCATGAGTCTCTTTCTGGGGCAAGTTTACCCAACCTGTCTGTGCCTCAGTATGGTACTGTATCTCAAAAGTTTGAGGATTACATGACTTGGTTCATTCAAGGCATTTAAATAGCTTGTAAGTTCTTGACAAACATTAGTTACCTTTATTTATCATCACTGTGTGAAGGAAGTCACCTTCAGTTATGTATACGTGGAATCCCCAAAAGGGAGCACTAGGGAGACCAAACCTGACAGTCTAGACTAAATGTATTTGTAAAGAGGAACAGCAGGAAGGGAAACCAACAGGAGAAAAGAAAACCTGACAAACTGAGGTAGAGATGTGCCTCATTTCCAGGTGGTAATAATACTCACAGCCAGCTGAATTTCTATTTACTTGAGACTGTAGGTCCTAAGGCTAAAATTTAGATCTTAAAAAAGTAATCATCTAGATATTTTTGGTGCTATATCCCAAATAACAAAACACCTGGGGGAAGCTTTAGGTACTAGGCCACCAGGTCATGACCTCTGCTTTATTCACGTCTCTGCTCCAAACTCCTTACCTACCATAAAACTTTAGAATGATTAATTTAGTATTTTAAGCACTCTAGAGAATAGAAAACTATTCCTGTTATAGTCATTACAAAGGATGCACGTCCTGTTGAAATACAAATTGTTCCTGACTCGTGCCAACCTTTGACAAGCTTGGTGAGCATGATCAATCCACAACAGCTGGAAGCAAGACACAATCAGGCTTCCAGTTTAAAACAGCGGAGATCAAATCCTGAAACCAGTGACCCCTGTGGCACCCTTTTAACAACACCTTCCAACAGTTCTGAATCAAGTTTTTCATAATAAAATGAAAATAATCTTGGGGGGTTAATAAGCCCCTCTGGTCACATAATCGATTATCTTCACAGCACACAAACATTAACAATGAATTTCTCAGAAAAACTAGAACCACCAGGGAAAAAACCCTTTCACCAATAATTTTAACAAAGCTGTACCAATAATTGCAACACAGAATTTAGAGTGTCATAAATGTTTACAACAATATATTTCTTTAAAAAGCTACATAAAACCTCTTTATTTTAATTATAAACATCTTAAGAACCCAGAACACACAATCATAGAACCCCAAGGTTAAAATTAAAGCCACAGCAATCACCCTGAACACTGCCATCTATCCTCTCCCTCACAGAGAAATGGCATTTGCATATCTCACCCCCCACCGGCTGCTGGCCAGGTGTCTCCAGGCAGATCTACATACTGACCTGAGCCAATTGCCAGCTTCAAGAACTTCAGTTCTTTAAGACACGCATCTCCCCCACCCACCACCCCAATCAAGGCAAACCTCTCCTGGACTAATTGCAGTCAGACTTTACAATGTCTTATTCAAAAGCCTTGGAATCATTGAAATGACCAATTTAGAAAAACATAAAGTACATTTGAACCAGTTAATTTGACAAAATAGTTGAGGTCTGGACAGTTCAAACAAAGGATCATCAGAAACCCATTTAACTCGCCCTGGAGGATGACCAATTGAATTGAGAGTCAGAACAGAGGCATATAAGCAATGGCATCTCATAAAATAAAAACTTAATATGAAGAACTACTCTTTCTTCTTGAGATCAATTGTTCACTTCAAAAATATAACCTGTGTCCATTTAACAAAATACAGCAAAACAGAAGGCACATGCTATAATATTTAAACACAGAGACTACAACCTAACCACTGAAAAGGCTGCAAATTACAGTCTTTCCTACTGTGATATCCTATGATTACAATGAGTCAAGGTTAAAAGCAACATTTTTCAAGGTATGACCCACAGGCCACAATCACCTGGAATTCTTGTTTAAAAATGTACCCCAGACCCAATGAATCCAAGCCCGGAAGGAGAACTCAGAAATTTGTACCCTTTCATAGTACTGTAAGCTCACAAATTCAAAACCACTGTTCAAGGTTTAAGCCCTAAAGATGGTAAATACTAACTGAAATGCTAACTAACAAATTCAGAAATCAATCAACTAGAAAGTGGTCAATTATAAGCATGAAAGTATTCCTTCCTTTCCTAGCAACCTATTATCAAAAACTGATGACAAATGCAGCCTTGGCCTGTCAGGAAAAGCAGACAGTGTTAAGAACAGATGGAAAATTCCTAAAGGGTTTGGAAGAAACAAAACATTTCCCCACAACTGCAAACGTGGAAGCAGACCATTAGTGCTTACAATTCCTTTTACTCCCCCCACACTATTTTACAGTGGAGTGATGACCGGATTTTCATCAGCCAATAATGTCTGTCTTTAAGCTTGATCTTGCCCATTTGGTTTCCTGAAGTGTTGTCCATTTCACAAACCTTCAGTTGTTTACTGCCTTCTGAAGTACAGATGTAAGAAAACGCTGAGGCGACTGTCACACCTGCAAGGCCAACACTCTTAGCACACCGGCGCACAGCCCCCTGCAACTAACTGCACGACCCGCCCCGGCAGCCATCTTGAAAAGGATGCCCCGCTCCCGGGGGAGCCCGACAGTGCTGCCTGCAAACTGCACCTCGCCGTCGCTGCTCCTGCAGGCCATCTAAGTAGCATTCCTGAAGATGCAGTTTGTACCTCTGCCTTCAAGTACGAAGAGAACTGCTACTGTGGGCTAAAGCCACTCTAACAAGCTTCAACCGAACCTTTAATAGAATTGATTTAATAGGTCTGATTTTGGGACAAGACAGGAGAACTACTAAATATTGAGGGAGGCAAGGGCCATTTTATACCAGAAGTTACTTACTCTATGAGCAAATGAAAACTCCTGTTGTCAAAGCAGTCCTAGTATGAAATTCACCTAAGGCATTCAATACAGCTATGGTGAAACGCTGAACAAAGGCAATAATATAACCTCAGTCAAGATGATCAGATCTCATGTATTTGCACTGACTGTTGAATCGTGTTACCTCCAAATATCAACAAGTTGTAATAACCTACACACTGATTTCAAATACCAATTTCAATAACGTATAAAATAATGACAAGCATAAAAATGCAGTGGGCCCCAGTCGAACGGATTTCCACTAAATCCTGGTTTCATCAGTATGCCCTGTTAGGAGATGGCTCCCTCATTCGGCTTACTTAAAAAAATATATTTATTTATTTTTAGAGAGACAGAAAGGGAGGAAGAGGAACATCAATGTGTGGTTGCCTCTCACACACCCCAACTGGGGGAACTGGCCTGCAACCCTGGCATGTGCCCTGACTGGGAATCCAACCGGCGACACTTTGGTTCTCAGGCTCTATCCACTGAGCTACACCAGCCAGGGCTCATTCCGACTGCTCTTAAATTACCTTGTACCATAACAAACCTTTTAAGCTAGCTTTAAATTATTAGTCACAAAACAAAGACGATCTCTAGATCCACTCATCTCTTCAGTCACGAAGGAAAACAAACCCCCCCCACCAACAACACACCAGAAGCAGCAACCTAAGCATGCTTCAACAACCCCAACTCCTTAAAGCCTGCAGCTTGGAGCAGAGCGAGCAAGGGGTGGGACGGTCAGCTCACCTGTTGATGAAACCATATCCGTTTCTTACATTGAACCATTTTACTGTTCCCAAAACCTTCGTTGCTGGAAGAGGAAAAAAAAAAACAACCCACGATTACCAGACATCCTTTTTCTAAAACCGCCACGCTTCAGCATCCGGTCCCTCGTGCGCTTCCCGACGGCGGTCCGCGGCCACCTGACAGCCTTTTCCTGTATAGCTTGTTCCCGGACCCACCGCGCCTCCGCGGTCCACGTGGGTGACCTCGAGCCCGCCACGGCCAGGGGCGGGGGCTTAAGTTGGGCGGTCGCCGAGACAGCAGGCGGCGGCTGCGGGGCGCGGAGCACGTGAGGGAAGGGGAAGCCGCCCAGCCCACTCCGGCCTGCGTAGGCGGCGCACCGCACCCTCAGGGTACACGCGGAAGGGAGCGGGTGGGGAACTGAACAACGGCATGCGGGCCCCGGCGCACGCGGCCCGCAGGGAGGGCGGGACCCCGCCGCACACGCGGTCGGTGGCGCGCGGCCGCCCGGGGGGAGGGGCGCGCGGCCACGCGGGGCCCAGGGGCGCGGGAGGCGGCGCGCGTGCGCCTGCCAGGCACGCGGACCAGGCGGGCCGGCGTCCGCGAGGGCGCAGGCCTGGGGGAGGGGCAGCCGCGCGCCGCCGAGTCGGTCCCCGCCGGTCGCGCGCCTGCCGGCTCGCCTCGCTTCGGGTAACGGTTCCGCCGCCAGGTTTTCCTATGGCCCCACCCCTGTCCCCGTCCGGCTCTCACCGATGACCTTCTTGTCCCCGCCGGCAGGCGCCGCCGATGTGAGGCCGCCCGGGCCGCCGCTCCCTGCGCCGCTGCCCGTGGTGCCGGGCTTGGTGTCGGCAGCGCTGAGGGTGGGGGCGGCGGGGGGGGCGGCAGGCGGCTGCTGGGTCTCGGCCTCGCTGCTCATAGTTTCGGTGATGGTGACTGGGGCCGGCTGTGGCAGCTACGGCTCCTCCCGGGGTGTGATGGTAACTAGGCCGGCGGCGGCGGTGGGGCTGCTCAGGGCTCTCTGGGGTCCGCTCTCCGCTCCCGCTACCGATCGAACTAGCGAGAATGGCGGGACGGGCGGGATAAGCCCTGCGATCGGCCCGCCTTAAGCATCGTTCACTGGTCAGGTATGCTGTCAATCTGACCACCTGACCCTAATTCTTGACTTGTATTGGCTAATACTTGATCACTCCTTCACTTTCATTGGCTCTTAGGCGGCTAATTCGGTCGACCTACAACCGTTCCTGCCTCCGCCGCCGCCATAGAGACCGGAACTAGAATTAGAGTCACCACGAGAACCATAGAGTACCCCAGAGGACGGGCAGAGAGAACGTGACTTTCACGAGGCGGTAGCGGGGCCGGGGAGGCCACACATCCAGGGTTGTGTGCTGGTGGTAGGAAAGGCAGGGCCAAATGCCTGAGCTGGGATTGCCCAGTCACTAGAGGGCTTCGAAGGGTGCTGGCGGATACCTTAGCCCCGCGTAGAGAGAAGGCCTCCCACCCTCCCCGCTCCAAAGATGGTCGTTGTGACCTCAGACCATTACTGCGGATTGAGTCGTATTTTCTACAATGGCCGTGTACAGCGGAGGGCTTCTGAAACAGACTTAAAACCGTATGCATTCAAGGACCATCCGTTTTCGGCGGAGCAGTCACCTTGGAGGGACCTCGCAGGCTCTCCTGCAGCCCCTACTCTGCATATTTAGGGTGGAGGGCGGGGTATACTCCATGGAGACCTGCCTTCCCATCCATTTTACCAGGCACGTTAAGGACCGTCATGTTAAGCATTCACGTCTTTTTGTATTGGTCACAAATCATACTTAATTTCAAATCACGTTTATTGAGCAAGCTAGGCATTTTTTATTGCATTTCGTTCTTACAATAGCCACATGAAATAGGGATTACTATCCATGTTTTACAAACGATTTATAATTGAGGCTGCTCATGGTGTAGCTGAAATCCTCCACCTTCATCCTTCTTTATTAAGCATCTACAATCTTCTGGGCATGGACTAGTTCACCAGTTTCTGCCTTGTTAAATTCAGTGTAGGGATGAAAGCAGAAATCTCAACACCTAACACTCCAGCGTGGCACAATCACAAAGCAGTTTGGGAGTGGAATTGGAGAAGGTGTAGTGCCGTCTCCAGGCACATGAGGTTTATGTAAAATCCTACAGTCTGGAAGAGATGGTGAAAAAGCAAGTAAAGTTACTCACTAAAATAAAATGAAGACATTGGGATGTAGAGGTAGGCAGGGTCAAATTAGGGATACTTTATTTGAAATTTATCTTAAGGGCAATAGTGAGAAGGCTAATTTAGAGTTGTAAGTAGGGAGTGGCATAATTTTTTTTAAAAAGCGTACTCAGTGGACAATGGGTTGTAGGAGGGCAAACATGGAAGTAGGGACACAGGAAGCTGGTACAGTAGTCCTCGCCCCATTAGTATTGTCTAGGCCTGCGAAGGTCACTTAATAAAGGCCTCCCTGGATCTGTCCTAAAATCCTCTAATCTCTTCATTCCTCCTGCCACTACTCTACTGTGGGCCGCCATCATCTGTTGCCTAGAGCAGAAGTAGGCAAACTTTTTCTGTAAGGACTGGGTAATAAATATTTTAAGCTTTGCAGGCCAGATCTTCTCTCAGCTGCTCAACTTTACAGCCTAAAAGTAGTCATAGACAATCAGTAAACAAGTAAACCTGTGTTCCAAATAACGTTATTTCCAGACACTAAAATTTGAATTTCATATAATTTTTATGACACAAAATATCCTTTAATTTTTCAACTACTTAAACATTTAAAATATTTTTATTTATTTTTAGGCAGAGAGGAAGGGAGGGAGAAACAGAGGGAAATGCTGATCAGTTGCTTCTCGCCCCAACCAGGAGGAGCCTGCAACCCAGACATATGCGCTGACCAAGAATCAAACCGGGGACCTTTTGCTCTGTGAGATGACTGAGCCAACTGAGCCACATCAGCCAGGGCTCAACTATTTAAACATCTAAAAACCACTATATTCTTGGCTCACGAGCCATTGGAAAATAGGGAATGAGACGGCTGGCGAGCTGTAATCTACTGACCCCTCGCTTAGAGCAACTGCTGTGGCCTCCTGGCCAATCTCTACTTCTTTCTTACTCTGATATTCCCCACCACACATCCAGAGGGTTTTTTAGAAAACATCTATTTGACCATGACACTGTCTCATTTAAAATCTTCCAGTGATTATTTAAATTCCTTACTGTGGTCTGTAGGACTACGTACACTTCTCTAACTCACCTCCCACTCTGCTTCCACATTCCTTGTCCAACCTCCCGGGTGATCATTTAGCCCTTGCTTCCTTTGAGCTATCACTTGCTGTCCCCTCTATTTGTAACACTCGGCATTTCTCCTTTGCCTGCTTAACTCTTCATCCTTTAGGACTTGTCTCAGATGTTAGTAGCTTAAGAGACCTTCCCATCCTAACACTGTATTGTACTAGTTAAATTTTCCCAGCCAGACTGAATTCCTGGAGCACCTAGCATAGTACAGGAGACACAATACCTTAATAAATCTGTTAAATGAGGAAGCTGGTGTAGGAAATGGTCTGGGGAAGGCAGTACTGGCAGAAGGGAGGTCATCTGAGCAGCTACGGCAAGATGTATGGAGAGAAGTAGGTGGATTCCAGAGCTGCTGTTCCTCTGTTCCAGCTCTAGATGACTTTGACTGCTAAAAAACAATGTTTCCTCAAAAGGGAGTTCTGCCAACACTGGACACATGTGAAAGTGTGCTCTATAGGCTTGAGAGCTTTTTTTCAAAGTAGAGTTACAAAGACTGAACAATGGCCACAGCACCTGTGAGAATAAGTGAGCAACCTTCCCTATGTAACTGTTTTGAAGAGATGGTTTCTCCAGCAGAAATATAAATTCTGTAACATTTGCCTTTAAAATGTTACTTAAAAAAAGTAGCATCACTTATCCAGTCACTTCACTAAGCTCTCTCATGTTTAATGGACATAAAGATGAGAGCTATTTTCTACCAGTTTTCTTGCAGCCCCCTCTCTACTACTGCAGAGGTGCTTCTGAAGCACTGGAGGATTCATGCCAAAATTCATCTCCTGTTCCAAAGTGGGAGCTCTCCACTCTGCAGTTGTGCTAGCCCCCCGGTTCCCGAGAGCTCATACCGCCCAGCATGGTGACCACAGTTCAGACAACTCCCGTGCCTATTTTTAAGTGATGTGAAAGGCAAGAAGGGGGTTCATTCCAAGAATCTCCTTTGCAAAATGACTTTCACCTTGTCCCCACCTCTAACAGACTCTGGCCCAAGAACCCAGTTTCCTCTTCCTGGAAAGCTTTCTCCACCCTTATCTCCTGGCTAATTCTGATCTGTCAATACCTCAAATGGTACCTCTTTTTCCCAGGCTGTCTCTCCACTCTGCTCCCACAGCATCTTGTACGTACCATTATGATTCATGCAACAAATGTTTATTGTGCACTGACCAGGTGCTAGATGCTTACCTCTTCTCAGTGCAGGGGACATAGCAATAAAACAAAACAAAGTGGCCAAATGTCCTGCCTTTAGAAGGGCTCATATTCTAATACCACATTGTATCAGAACTGCGCCTATCTCCTGTCACAAGCATGGGCCACTTCTCACTCATCTCTGCATTTCCAGTGGCCTGGACAGAGGCCAGCAGAGAATGCAGGTGCCAAGTATAACCAACTCCAATCGAATGGCTCCTCACCAGAACACCAGCCAGGGTCCCAGCTGATCATACTCCTTCCTATCTCTTCATAATTCCACCCTGTATAGTTACTTAATCACAGTTCTTTTTTCACTGTGCCCCCTGAACTGCTTACTCTGCTAGAGAGTTGCGAATATCCGTTAAGTCCCTTGTATACTTCACAATCTCCCTGCCAGTGCACTGAACTGGCACTTTTAACCAGGTTCAATTCTGCCACAGAGTTCAGTTCTCTGTTATCTCTGCAGCTGCAGCCGTCTGCTGCCAGTAGTTATGAGTCATCCTATCCCTGAGCCAGGAGAAAGTAGAAATGGGAGAACATAGGCACTGGGAACTCTTCACCTCTTGAATGCTGTTCTCAGTAGGAACTTTTTGTATTGGGCCACTGCCTTTCAAAACTGACATTCATGAGGCACATTCCTATTTACAAGTTACCTCCATTCTCTTCGAGCCTTCCAACAATGCTAGGAGGTAGATGTTTTAGCCCCATTTTCTAAAGAAGACTGGTGATCTGAAAGGGACAGTGAACTTCTCAGGACCTCAACCGTTAAAAAAAAATGACCCAAGGTTCAACCCAAGGTTTTTGACTAAATTATTCCCGCTTTGTCATGATCAAGATACACTCTCCCACCCCAAAATATCCAACATTAGTGACCCTCTTCCCGCAGGGAACATCCTTGGAGTACGTCCACCCTTGTGCGTTGCCTTTTCTGCTCGATCAGCCTGAACCTAAGAGGGGACTGCGACCACTATTTGTAAAGTTGAGGCATCAACTGTACATAGCAGGGGTCTGGCTCGGGCCTGCACTAGGCCGTGCACCTGGGAGCGCCAGTCCTCCTGGCTGAAGCTAAGGTATGAGGAGATGGGTTGTCCTTAAAGTAACAACACACACACAAGCAAACCCCCCCCAAACAAACAAACAAACAAACAAAAAAACCCTTTATTTACAGCTGAAAAACAGGGATAATTTTGGGTTCTGAATCTGTAATACTTCCAAGGTCTCTTGATCAAACCAGGCAATGGCAGGCCAGGAAGCAACCAGATATTCGTACTCCAGAGCGTCGCCCAAGAGAACGGGCAGGCCTACAGCCTTGGAGACTCGGAGGTCTGTGGAGGAGGAGAGAAGCAGCTCAGAGGACTGGAAGTGGACTTTGGATGGGACAACTTTCCCACCTTTACACTCCTGATCCTCTTATCCCCAAAAAGTAAACACTGGCGTAATTCTTTTTTTATCCCCTAAAAATATTTTATTTATTTATTTTTGGAGGGAAAGGGAAGGAGAAAGAGGAAGAGAAACATCCATGTGTGGTTGCCTCTCACGCTTCCCCTACTGGGGACTTGGCCCGCAACCCAGGCATGTGCCCTGACTAGGAATTGAACCAGTGACCCTTTGATTTGCAGCCCACACTCAATCCACTGAACTACACCAGCCAGACACGATTCCTCACACACGCCAGACCTTAGGTTCTCCCGAGCAAAGTTGAAAAGGATGTTATACAAGAACCAAGAAGAAAACTAATATTCCACCAAGCATATCATCTCATTATTTACCGTTCAAAACTCTGTGCAGTACACATTATACAATTAAGCAAAGGAGAAAACTAGGGTCCCAAGGGGTTTAATGGTTTGACAGTGATGGGACTTTCTAATATACTGGCTCCAAAGAACGTACCTTTTTGCAAGAGAGGAAGGGAGAAAGAACACATCAATGCAAGAAAGAAGCATCAGTTGGTGCCTCTCGTTTGTGCCCAGACCAGGAGTTGCTTGTGCCCGAGCCCTGACCAGCGATCGAACCCGGTAACAGGACAAAGCTCCAACTAACTGAGCCACATCAGCCAGGGTGCATGGATTTTTTTTTGGCCAGGCCTTATGGCACTCTGTGCAGCTGCAGAACAAAGAGTAATCCTTTTACTTGCAGGTTTTGGTCCCAGGGTTTGGAGAAAGGAAATTCCACACCCTGTTGATGGCCTTGGAGGTAGCTGTATTAAAAGAACACAGTGAGTACACTCAGATACTACACTGTTCCCCTCCCTCTGAACGGTGCCACACCCCTCTTCCTCCAGAGGACAGGGAGCCCTGGTGTCACAGTGAGGCTTGAAGGGAAGTTGGACTCTGGACCCTAATGCAGAATATGCAAAAATGTACAAATGTACTTTGTAAGTTGCATGCTGCTCCAGAATCTAAGCTCTGTCACAGACCAGGCACTGTGTTTGTCAGCATGGTCCCTGCCTCAAGGAGCTCTCAGTTTAGAGAAAACCCAACAGACACGTCTGTGTGAAATGTTGTGATGGAGAGATGAACCAAGTACTGGGAGCTCACAGGAGGGGCCACTGAAAGCCAAGGCCAGGGGTGGGGAGAGGGAGGAACCAGGAGTGATTCAAAGTGATGTTGGCCACATGCTCCCGGGAGGGGCTGGGGGCACTAGGGTTAGTTACAACTATATATACGTATATATATAAATAAATAAAATATTTGTTATGAGATATGTGCTCAATGTAGAAAATTCAAGGATATATAGGACAATATAAATTGAAAAGAAAGTCTCTTTGCTATCTCTACTCTGCAGAGGTAACCATTTTTAAGTTAGCTATGAATCACTACAAAAATTTCTGAAATAGGTAGTCAAAATAAATAGTATCATAGCTTATATAATGTACTACATCTTGACATTTTCACCCTAGACATTTACCCTAGAAATCCTGCCAACACATGCAGATCTACCTGTTTCTTTTAAGGCTAGCATATTCCATTGACATGGGTACCTCAACGTGTGTACGGCCTAGTTACGACATAAGGGGCTTTGCCTCTGTATGGTCACCTGCCACGTGACATTCCGGTCAGCCGTGGACTGCGTGTATGATGGTGGGCTGGTAAGGCTGTAATGGAGCTGAATAACTCCTGTTGCTTAGTGATGTCATAGCCATTGTAATGTCGTGGTGCAACCCATTACTCATGTGTTCACAGCGCTGCTGGTGTAAACAAACCCACTGCACCGCCAGTCTTATGAAAGCGTAGCACATGCAGTGACGTAACACTGATAATGAATGACTATGTTACTGCTTTATGCATTCACTACACGATGCTTTTTATCGTCCGAGTGTCCTCTTTCTACCTAGGAAAGTCTGCTGTGAAACAGTGTACTGTGCTTCACCAGCAGCGTTTCATGCTTCTCACGTCTCCTAATCTCATCTTTTTCTCTTGTGCTTGATTTAATCTCAGGTTGTTTAGGGCAGGGGACAAACAGTGTCCCACACAACAGGAATGCAAATATTTGCCACCAAATCTAGTGCTCCCAAGACCTGTGTTTTGGTGTGGAACCTCCTTCCTCTGTCCTGGACCGCTGCGGGGGATAACTTAATGGCCTCCATTTCGTCCTCCACATTGCTGCCAGAATCAACTTCTGAGAAAGTTCAATCACAATGTTCTCCTGCTCAAAATCCTTCCGGGGCTCCTACTGACTTAGTTTCTTTTTGGAAGATCAGGGCCCCTTTTGAGAATTACAAGGAAACAATCGACCCCGACTCCAGCGAGGAAAAAAATGTACACATTGCCTGCAGCTCACCCCCACCCCCAGGACAGCACGGGGGCTCCTCAGCTGGAGCTGGTTCTCACAGCTGGCCCTGCCCTCCGCCAGCTTCCCCTCTGTCTGCTTTTCAGACCCTCCTGCTCCGGCCGGCCATATTGAATTATTTGCCAGTCTCCCACACATTTCCTGCTGTTCCCTGCTGGTGTGCTTGGCGCATGCTGTTCCCTCTGCCTGGAGTGCCTCCCCCAGTTTCAGCCACCCAACAGGCTACTCTCCGGCGTACTAAGCTGAAGCATCGTCTCTTTCACAGTCTTTCCAAACCACTTTGGTCAGACACGCGCACTCCTGCTTTCCTTACTTCGTCCTAAAACCTGCAGTCCCGTGCTTTATTGTCCGTGACTGCAAGTTTCCCAAGAGACTGTGCGTTCCTTGAAGGCAGGAACTGGGCTTTTCAAATCTGTAGCCTCGTCTGCAGCATGCGGCCTATCGTTTAAGAAAATCTTATTTTTCAATTACTGATGACAGACAGCATTATAGTACTTTCAGGCGAACAGTATAGTGATTAGAGACAGTTACATACCTTAGGAAGTGACTGCCCAGCACAAGACCTATTTTAATTAATTAGGGCTGAGTGGCGGAAGGGAGGACCAGCCCACAAGCCACCACGTGCCTTTTACAATCTTCTCTGAGGGCGCCGATCACATCTACAGGTAATCCCAGACAGGGGAAGACCAGGTCCTAAATCTCAGCCCTTCCAAACAGCGCCTTCACAACTGGTGCCGTAGCCATCACCCACAGGCATAATTAATTGTAACCTAATCACTATTTGAACTTCAGTAATGCCTCATTATAAGCTATAATTGTAAAATTATGTGTTGTGCTAATTATGTATGTTTTCCTCAGATGCAAATGTTAAAATAAACTCTCCAGGGGAGGGATCTGGGAATTATTAGGTATAACAAGTGTCCCCAAGTGATTCTTCTCCTTTGGGGAATTTGGGGTTCAGTGAACTAAAGAAAGTCTCTACTGCTGGCCATACATACCAGGCGTGGGGATCACAGGGAGGTGAGCAGCAACTCAGACTAGCAGGGCTGCCAGAGCCAACAGCCACTCCCTTTTCCAAGAGACTCTCAGGCTTTTAAAACAGAGCTTCCACCAGCCCTCGTGTGATTATAAGGAGCAAAGAACACAGTTCAGACTACGGCAGGAGATTCCCGAGGGCCAAGGTTCCTTTATGCATCCAACTTTATCATAAAAGGCTTTTACAGGACCCCGAGACAAAATCAAGGTTCTTACACCGAATGAAGATTGTACAGGAAATGTCATTTTCACTAAAACCAAAGTCAGGGTCTAAGGCAAAACGTAAGAGTTCTGAAAGGAAAAGGTACCGTGGATCACGGGGCCCCACCCACCTTCTGTCTCCTTATATTTTCAGGGCCTGGGCACAAGGCCTCAAGTGCATCATTAGGTGACATCTTGATCTGAATGCAGTAGATGCCTGCATTCAGCGCCACCAAGAGATCATCTCCTCCTAGGTCTTTTCTGATTGGAATAGGGTGGACTCTCAGAATTAGAGATGCTTGTAACTTGATAGCTGGGAGGAGGGATGGGATGGTACCCTGTTGCCTGAGGAATTATTATCCTCTTTTCCTTACTTTTGCCCAAATGACATTACTCAGAAACCCAAGGAGGGGCTTCCATCTCTGGAACTCATTTAGGTCACACTGCCATGTAGATTCCCTAACACCTTAAAACAGGGGTGTCAAACTCATTTGTACCGGGGGCTTCATCAGCCTTGAGGTTGCCTTCAAAGTGCCAAATGTAACTTTAGGACTGTATGAATGTAACTACTCCTTAGCTAGGGGCAAGGAGCTCGGTGGTGCTGCTGCCGGGTAGAAACAAGGTGGAAGGTCCAATTCGGCCCACAGGCCTTGTGTTTGCCACCTGTGCCTTAAAACCTGTGATGGGGACTTTTGGTAAAGTTGAATGAGATAATTCAAGTAAAATTCTTAGCTCAATATTTGAGCATAAGAAGTATTCAGTGAGTGATAACTGCTTTCATTATATTGTTCCTCAGTGTTAGCTACGAAAGATACAATTCTGACCAAGTCAGGATTAGGTGTCTGAATTGGCAACACCACACGTGGCTCCTTAAACTTAAGAACTCAGTTGTCACCTTGGCTGGAAGCTACCGTCACAGCACAGCTATGAAACATTTTCTCCATTGCAGAAAGGAATGTCTGCTGGACAGTTCTGGTCCTGAGGGCCTCGGGAACATCTAATGACAGCCCCCGTGGAATCTGTTCTGCTTACGCTACGGGCTGAGAAGAGGGGCTTTCATGGGGGCAAAGGTTATGTGATCTTTGCTAACAGTGAGTGAGGCAGGGAGGGCTGACGATTGCCACCCTCAGAAATCAAACCCCCAACAAGGATATCTAGTAACTTTCTGTAAGGAACTCAGAAAAATATAGATAAGAGGCCCAAAACATAAAGAATTTTTTTATCTTCTTTATTTTATCTTCTGTCCTCTGGCAGTAATCAGTGGTTAATCTTTAGAAAAAGGTCCTCTGAGTTCAACTTTAGTTACAGCTCAGAGCTAAGGGAGAAAGGGAGGGAATGGCCAGCAGCTATTCAAGGGAGAATACAGGCTGAGCCCCAGGGCCCCCAGTCCGAGCAGAAAGGCGAGTTTAGGTGTCAACTGGGCCTGAAAAGGGACCATCTGGCTGGACAAGAGAGGGGTCCATGTGCAGCTTCCAGCACACACTTGTGCATTCCTGCCTCAGTATTTGCTCACACCAGTTCCCTGCCTAACATGCCTGACATTCTCTCTCTCTCCACCGACTTGTGTAATAAAATTTTATTGAATGCCTACAAGGGCCAGATGCTGTGAACACAAAGTAAGTCACAGGCAGAGGTATAAACAGTCATTAAAGTAGTCTGGAATTTGACTGAAACTTCATTTGGGGAAAAAGGCAGAATTGAAAAAAATATATTCTAAGATAATCTGGTAAGTATACAAATAAAACTAAAGACATATTAGCAAGAATACAGAAAACATTATGATCTGAGGTAGTAAGGACCTTCTTAAACAAGATAAACCACAAAAGCCATAAGGGAAAGAGTGGTATTTTTACATCAAAATTTAGAACTTCTGTTTAACAAAGGATATAACCAAAGTTCAGATAAGCAACACATTGCCAATTTTTTCTTAAACTATAACCTGGACAAAATAGTCACAACATACAAAGAACTAAGACTTCTGGAGAAAACAGTCATAACTTACGAAGAACTAAGACTCAGAATGCGTAACTATTCATATCATTAAGAAAAAGGAAAAATAGCCCTGGCTGGTGTGGCTCAGTGGATTGATCACTGGCCTGCGAACTGAATGGCTGCAGGCCAGGTCCCCGAACGGGCGCATGCGAGACGCAACCAACTGATGTTTCGAAGTTTCTCCTGCACATCTGCACATCGATGTTTCTCTCCCTCTTTCTCCTTCTCTTCCCCTCTCTCTGAAAGTAAAAATAAAATCTTTACAAAAGAAAAAGGAAAAATCAACTATATGCTACAAACATCTTCCAGAATATTATGTCGGTTTTTTTAAATCCTCACCCAAAGATACATTTATTGATTTTAGAGAGAAAGGGAGAAAGAGAGAGAGAGAAACATTCCACACGCACCCCGACCAGGCACGAACCGCAACCTTTTGGTGTGTGGTGATGATGCTCTAATCCACTGAGCCATCCCGCCAATTTTTTTGGCTTTTTTGTTTTGAAGATTTCATTTATTTACTTTTCAAGAGAAAGAGAGGGCGAGAAACATGCAAGAGATACATCTATCAGTTGCCTCTCACACACCCCCAACTGGGGACCTGGCCTGAAACCCAGGCATGTGCCCTGACTGGGAATCGAATGAGCAACCCTTGAAATTCTCAGGCTGGTGCTCAATCCACTGAGCCACATCAGCCAGGGCTTGCTTCCTTTTTATTTTTTGTTTTTTAATGAGGTAGTTTTACTTGAACAGAGGAGGACATAATGCCAAATGAAAGCACAATGATGAACAATATACAGCATAGATAATGCCCCCTTTTTTATTATAAAATCATAAGCATGTAATTCTAGAACATAACAATATCACACCCAAGCACCCCACATGACATTTTAGGTGAAATGTTCAAATTAAAACTATACATTATTGCACCCATAGTATTACTCTACCCACCACACCCAAGCAGGCCTTACTTCTGCCAGGCCCTACAGTATGGTCACATTTAGGAAAAACAAAATCTCCCGATATTAGGCAAAGAAAAGGCCCTGGTGGATACACATCAAACTGATAAAGTTACGCCTGGGGACAGGAGTGAGACTGGGGCCTCCGCAGTATTGCCAAGGGGGAGAAGGGGGTGGGGGACTTTCTCTTTAACTGTTTTGTGTGAAAATTTGTATGAGATTATCATATTTTGCTGTGCATAATATGCTCCCATGTATAATGCACACCATGTTTTTGGCCCAAACTTTTAGGAAAAGAAATCTTTTGTTTTCATTTTTTAATTCAAATTTTTATTTATTTATATTTAGAAACAAAACCAATTATCATATTCCAGGGTATTGTTATTTTGCATAAGGATATCATTATTGCTTTCTAGAGTTACACTTTTAATTCATATGCATAACTAAAAGAATTAGAAACATTTATATAGATTCGGAGTACATACTACTCATACATAATGTACATCCTTATTTTTCCCTCAAAAATGTGGGCAAAAAAGTGCACATTGTACATGGCAAAATACAGTATACAGTGTTATTTAATAACCAACCAAAGGAAATATGTAAACCTAGATCGGATGCCTTTTCCTAGAGCTCTAACAGTTATTTTGTGAATAACTGGGGGGGTCTGAACATACATATTGGACATTACTGTGGTTGTGGAGGATGTGGTTGTTTTTAGGAGCTGCTTGCTCAAGTATTTACAGTAAAGTATCAAGAAGCCTTTAGCTTTCAAATGGGAAAGAAATAAAGAAAGGGAAAGGAAGGGAGGGAAGAAGGAAGGCAGGAGAGAGGAGAAGAAGGAATGGGAATGTGAGAGGAGGGAAGAAGGAAATAAAAAAGCAAGTATCAAAGCAAAATGATAAATAGGAATGTTAATCTAGTTGAAATGTACATGGGTGTTGAATGTCCCGTTCTTCCGACTTTTTGCAGGTGTGAAAATGAGAGAGAGAAAGTCACCACCATTCTAGCTGGAAGTGATCAATTTCTCCCTTGAATTCTTATGACACTTAGCAATGTCACTCACATTACTAGTCATAACCTCTCAGAAGGTGTCTTATTCCCTATAAGCTCCTGAAAGGTAGAGACATCCTTCAATTTTTTGCCCCCCTCAGCATGCCTAGCGTGATGCCCAGCACAGAGTAGGCAGTGGCAAGAATGGGTAGAAAGTGGCTGGTGTGGCTCAGTGGACTGAGTGCCAACCTGTGGACCAAAAGGACTTGATTCCCAGTCAAGGCACATGCCTGGGTTGTGGGCCAGGTCCCCAGTTGGAGGTGTGAGAGAGGCAACCACTTGATGTTTTCCTCCCTCCATTCCCCACTCTCTAAAAATAAATACATATTAAAAAAAAAGAATGGGTAGGGTGTCAGGTTCACCTATGAAGCTGGCAAATCCAAGTCAGGAACTGGATTTGCCCTATCAGCTCCGATGAGAAGCAGGACAGGTCTGCCTCCTGACCACTCAGGCTGACCCAGCAGGGAGGCACCCAGAGCTGGTGTCATGTCTCTCTACGGGACTACAGTCTGAGAGAGCGGTCAGAGACTGCCCGACGGCTTTCAGGCTGATACTCTGTAAACCGCAAGCGGTAGAAAAGTAAAGAGCCCTAATAACACTTTCTCTTGTGATGATCCTTGCAAGTACCTTAAGAGAGAGGAACTGTCTCCATTTGACAGATGAGGAAACAGGCTCGGAGAAGGGAAGTGACCTCTGCTAGGTCACCAAGAGAGGAAATGGCTCAATCCCATGTCTTCCAGTCTAAGGTGCTTTCCGCTAGGCCACACTGCCTTCTCTGGGGCGACTCCTAACCAGAAAGAGAAGACGCACTTACCTGACGCAGTCTTGCTCGGGGCTACATCTCCCCACACTGTGAGATCACCACGGGCAGCTTGGGCTTATTGTTGGGCCCCGTGGGAACATTCTAAGACAGAAAGCACAGTCAAAACTCATCCACTCGGCTGCACACGCTCCCCAAACATTACTGATGTCTGCCAGCCCCTGGGCTAAGGACCGAGGGATCAGAGGCAGAAATGACAACAGTCCATGTCCTAGCAGACAGGGAAAACACATAATACAGATCAAAAATAAGATGTGTATTTAAAAATATCAAAGCTATGATATGTAACAATGTAGTAAGTTATAAGAAAGTATAAATGGGGCAGAGGAAGCAACTAAACGTTGCTTAAAGAGCTCAGGGAAGGATTCCCAGAACAGGGGATTATTTGAACTGGACTGAGAATAACTGGGAAGGAGGAAAAGAAAGGAGAAGAGCACTCCAGACAGAGGAAACAACACGAGCAAAGGCTCAGGGGCAGGAAGGAACAAGAGGCAGTGATGTGTGAGAAAAGCTAGTAGCCCAGTGTGACTGGAACACGGAGGCAGCAGTGGCAGGAAAGACAGGCAGGGACCAGGTCACCAGGGCTCTTGAATGCAGTGCTGAGTAGGAGTTTGTCAAATAGGTGGAGGGGCCACCCCAGGCCGTAGCTCAGTGTGCACTACAGAGGCTAATTATAGGCCAAAAACACTTGGGGGGCATGAGGTCTCTCCTCCCTTCCCTTGAGGAAGTCCATGGAATGGAAGCAGTGAATGAAGTCTGGGCCTAACAGACGAAGCCCACTCAGGATTCTCTAGCTCTTGACCCCAGTCAGGCAGTGCCAGACCAGAAGAGCTAAGAAAGAGGAATCAAAACAGGACTCACCTCAATCTTTCTCATCACTAGAAGTCCATCAATAATTTTCCCTGTAAGAGTATGAGATGGATTTCACTATTCTCATTTGCACAGCATTTTCCAGCTTTCGATGCTCATTCTCTCACCATTGTCTCATTTGATCCTCACACCAATTCAGGAAATCGAGATTCAACAGAGGTGAAATGACTTACCCAAGGTCACAGATAGCACACTAAGTAGCAGAATTAGGGCTCAAACCTACATCTGAGTGAGTGCACTGCGCCGTGCTGCCTCTGAGGTGTTTCTTAAGCACCACCACCCTGGGTTTCCCCCCCATACATACATATCACCTGAGTGGTTACACATTTTATCAGACAGCCCCTTTGTCCTTCCACGCATCTCCCCACCTCCCACCGCTGCGACCTCCCCTCTACTACACAGAGTGGGTGAACGAGTCAGGCCCTCTTGGTGTGAGTGTGCAGGGAATGGCTCCTTTGGAAATCCCACGGTGGGTGAATGGGGCCGAGACCATGGGACAGGAGCAGGACTCACCAAACACGACGTGCTTCCCATCCAGCCAATCACACTTAGAGCAGGTGATGAAGAACTGGCAGCCATTTGTACTGGGACCACTGTTTGCCTGACGGAAACCAAATACACCTGCAATGAGTTCTCCTGGGCACGCTGGCTGAAGAGCGAGACTCCCCGAAGAGCCTGTGGCCCTGATTCCTCCACACTTTCCTCCAGCAAAACTTAGTGAGCACTCATTATGAGCCAGGGCCTGAGCTAGGACCCACGGATACAGAGATAAACTGGACACACAATCTCTGCCCTCCAGGAACTAGCTCCTTGACTAAATGCACATTTCTCCTGCAGTGTGAATTTTTTATAACAGGAACGACTGTTTAGGGGACCTGATTTGCTGTGTTTAGTCCAATAAGAGTTATAACTGAACTGCAATGACAGAGCTTCTCCTGGGCGAGGAAAGGTCTGCTGTCTATGCCGTAAGCTGTTTTGTCTGAATGGTTTTGTACTATTACAACAGTAATCTAAAAAGATGTAAGAAGGTACAAGCTGTGAGTGCTATGATAGAAAAAAGACTACATTTGATCAAAGACATTTGCTTTTTACTGTTATACCCAAATCCTTTGTTATTGAATTTTACAGAAAAAGTATTTTTAAAAATAGAGAATCTGAAACTTTCTAGGCATAGCCGTATCCCTTTCCTTTCCTCCCTTAAAATTATTTTCACATCATTATAGTTAATAACGCATTGTAAAAGAACAGGCTATAATCACAGTGCAGAGTGGCGCTTTGTAAGGAGACATTTGATTTTCATACGAAGTGCACTTCTCTCCATTACACGCTGACACCCCTGGACTGCCTTCAGTGTGCTAAATCCCGACTTTTGTATATCAGCAAACCCAAGTTTCAGCAGCACTGTCTTACATCAATGTCAGTGTAACCACGAGCATATTATGACACTTCCCCTATTTTGGAAAAACATGAGTAGAAAACGGAAAACTGAAAGCACTAGTACTATTAAAAGCACAGGTCTTACAAAACTATTACTGAGGCAAAGCTGGAAATTATTGGATAGATAACTAGCTTTAATCAGATATTAGATTTAAATTGGTTGATTCTGTGTTCAACTGTGAAGGAATTAAACTGTTTATGATATACTATAAAGACTTTAAAGGCACTGTCTAAGGGTAAGCTCTAATTAGGGATTTAGTGCTATACTTTAGCAATTCCCCATGTAAGATGAGGTTATTTTTGGTTTTCGTACATGTGTTCAGGAACACCTCACACATGAAAATCAGGCATTGTCTGGGCCAGTCGGAATAGGCCCAGGCTTTGGAACGAGGCACAGGCCTCCCAGGGGTCCCGGTTCATCCTACCCATCCATACACCCATCCATCCAATCTAGTTTGCTTCTCTATGTGTAAACATTTATTAGCAAGCAGGCAGGAAAACAGCCACACAACATGTTTTCAGAGCTCAGGGGACACTCTGCCCTTAGCCACTTCTCTGTTCGTTCTGTGAGGCAGTACGACTTACTCGTGTAGAGAATCCGCTGTGGAGCTCTGGAGCCAGGTGACCCAGCGTGAACCCCAGCTCCCCCACTGCCTGTGTGCCCTGAGGTTAGTCCCACAGCCTCTCTGTGCCTCCGTTTCCTCATTCGTACCTATCTTAAAGATCTGCAGAAGCTTAAAATAAATTAACGTGAATAAGGTGCTTGTTGACTAAGTGCTCAATAAATGTTGCCCATTATTCTGATCATCTTCTGGTCATTCAACAATATCTGCTCAACCTCTTTCTGTATTGGGTACAGGGCTTCGAGGTCAAAGAGACCCAGTCCCTGCCCCTGAGGAACACGTGGTTTAGTGAAAACAGGAGCAAAAAACAACCATGCCACCAAATACTGACGGCACAATTCAACCAGTGTCAGCCTGAAGGGAGCACCGACCAAGTTTCCTTCCATTTTTCTGACTCCTCCATCGATGCTAACGTAGCAGCATGCACTCCGAGAGGTTTCAATGCTCCTCGAGAAGACCCAAGCTAACCTAAGCCACTTCTCCACCCTTTACCTGCACTTGCCCAGCCTGACTTTCCTAAGAGGGGGCTTACTGTACTGCTGGTCCCACTCAGTTATTAGGGCAGCCTCCGAACTGGCTTCTCCGCCCCAGCCCCTCCATTCCCACTTGCCACTCACACCGCAGCTAGTGTTTTTGTTCTAAAACGCAAAGTTGATCAACTCTGCTCAAAAAGCGTATGGCTCTCCGTAACCTACGAAAGGAAGTCCACACACCTCACCCTTACTCTGCCATGAAAGCCCTTCAGGAGCCAGACAACCTGCCTCTCCAGGGGTCTTTTACTGGCCTGTCCACTCCACCCGCCGTCCCCATCCTATGTTCTTCTCAGCACCTTCCTCACTTTCTGTCCCTTGACCACGGCCACGTGCCCTCTGGTACAGAACTCTTTCAAAACCTCCAATGTCCCCTCCTCTGCGACGCAGCCTAGCCCACCCCCCAGCAGCAGTCATTCCCATTCCTGGGGGCCCTCACAGAGTTCTCACATACAGTAAGGTGTCCTTACCTTCATACACTGAGAGCATGGACTGCACTATACTACACTTGTCGTTTTGCATGAGTGAGACCCCCATTAGATGTTAAGTGACGTAAGGACAGGAATCAGGTCTCACGCCTTACCATGGAGACCAAAACGCAGAGGATATCAACAAATGTTTACTCGATGACTGCCTAAGTGGGTAAGCGGTGGAGTGGGCAAGCAGGGCAGGGAACGTGCACATAAACATTGGATCTGGGGGCGTGAGAGTTGGGGCACTGACAGAAGGAAATGGGTGATGAGCGGGAGGGAGGGAGGAGGCTGGAGAGAGAGGGAGAAGCAAGGTGGGAGGGGTAAGTGAAAATGAGGAGTCAGAGGTGGATAAGGGGGAGCGAAGGGGGAATGAGCACGCAGGAGAGTGAGCAGGGCTAGGGTGGATGAGCGCTTCTAAGTGAGGTGGGCAGAGGGACTGTGGACGAGGAGTGACCAGTGTGAGTGGGGTTATAAATGGGGAGGGGAGTGCCAGGGCAGGGGCTGGGAGTGGAGAGCAATGAGTGGGGAGCGAGTGAAAGGAGGCGACCAGCCAGGAGGCAGTGTTAGTAAATGGGCACTGAGAAGTGAGGCTAAATGCTCAGCCACATGACTTGGCTCAAATAAAAGGTAAAAATCACATAGCAGAGGTCAGTTTTAGTTCCCCTAACCAACAAAATCAAACCACACTGAAGAAAGAGGTGGGCATGACAGAGGTGAGTCCTGGGCTGAGCAAGAGAAGAAAAGCATTTGCTTTCATCCAACGAGACAGCGTTGAGCCTCAAGAGGGACCCAGAAACCAGCTGGCGATAAATCTAACTCCAAGTCTTGATTGGACCTCACTTACCATGGAAAGCAGGCCTGGAGCTGAGTGTCTAAGTTTAAAGTTTTCATCTGCAAATGGTCCCCGATATATACTGGCGACTCCAGTACCATCTCCCTGAGCAGAGAGAAGGGAAGTATTAGCAACTCGAAGGGTTGGTCCCCCCAGAGGCCAGAAAAAGACAGCTGCGCCTGGAGTCTAGCTTCCTTCAAGTTCACGCTTGCTGGTCACTTTGGGAGTCACACCTCTTTGACCCTATCCTGAAGTCAAAGCAAGCCCTGTCCAAGGCACCCATAGCTTACTACCTGGCCAGGTCTTCTCACAGACTGGGTAAGAGAGGTCAGAGCTGGGCCTCTAGAAAGACAGGTTAAGACACTAAGTAGGGAATAGCACAGTGACCATATGCACAATCCTTGCCATTCCCAGACTCTCCTGCCTGCAGTCACATAGAAGTAGCCACCTAACTGACTGCTACCCTACCCCACCTCCCAAACCATGGGGTGGGTGAGCTGTTGGAAACCTAGTGTGTACCACGTGATAGCACCCCCTTCGCCAAAGCTGATTCGTCCAGGGGAGGGCTCTAATTTCCCAATAAACCTAGGGGACAGATCAGCTACCATATCATCCTCTGTAATCGCACCAGAAGCCAGAAGCCAGAGGAGAAAAAAAGGACAAAAATTAATTTTCAGAGCAAACATCAGATAGCAACTTAAATTTTCAATAATAGTGGGTTGATCAAATAAATTCACTGTCTGTTCATTATGGAATATTAGGTAGCTATTAGAAAAAGTGTTTTGGAAGAAGACTTAATAACAAGGGAAAATGCAAACAATTGTTAAGTACAAAAAAATTAAAACATATGTATGATCTGCCCTGGCTGGTGTGGCTCAGTGGACTGAGTGCTGGCCAGCAAACCAAAAGGTCACTGGTTTGATTCCCAGTCAGGGCACATGCCTGGGCTGCAGGCCAGCTGAGGGCAAATGAGAGGCGGCTGGTCGATCGATGTATCTCTTACACACTGATGTTTCTCTTCCTTTCTTTCTCTCTCCCTTCCCCTCTCTCTAAAAACAAATAAATAAAATCTTTTAAAAATTCAAACATGTATAATTTAAGTCTGTTAAAAATTGTAATTGACACATACATTTGCAAAGACTGGCATCTGTAAACTAAAATGACAAGAGTTATTCCTTGAGAGATGACTTATTTTTTGCACTTTTCTTTTACAAAAAGAAAAGCTCTGGCTGGTGTGGCTCAGTGGACTGAGTACCAAAAAGTCATCAGCTCGATTCCCAGTCAGGGCACATGCCTGGGTTGCGGGTCAGGTCCCCAGCTGGGAGTGCGCAAGAGGCAACTGATCTGCATGTCTCGCACATCGATGTTTCTCTCCCACTCTTTCTCCCTCCCTTCCCCTCTCTCAAAAAATAAATACATAAATAAATAAATACCAAATATTATTAAAACAAACAAATATTCTTGGTCCAACTTTAGAAGGTCTCAAATCCTGCTTCTTCTGCCTCTTGCTCATTCAATTTTTAATTCTCTAAGGGTGGCTCTGAGCAGTTGCTTCTCTCTGATATTCAGTCTTCCGGCTGAGCAACTACTGTCTAATCCTGGGGCTATCAGCAGGTGATTGGGTGAGCCTGGCAATGACCAGTAAGTAGTTGGTCCTGTTCCTGCTAAGTCAATATGGCATACAGGAGCCTACGGGAAGAAAGAAAAGAAGGCATAGAATGGCTTCACAGCCCTTCTTACCAGCTAACGAAGAAGTGCATGGTCACCCCAAGCTATATTACTACCAGTAGTGGCCAGGGGCTGCAAACTTAAACACCTATGGGGCCAGATGACATAAACAAAGGAAGCAGGTGTTGAGGACTATGGTGAAATGGCAAGGACACACCTTGTCTAAAAGAAGCAATTATTTGATTTCAACCAATTGTCAACGCATGAGAAACATAGGCCTAGTGCATTCCTATTTTCCATTCTTTAGAGAGGAAACAAAACTCCAGAATTTTTTGCTGGTTTTACATCATCATAAAGATGAAACAAAACATATCTGAAAGCCCAATTTGGCCTAAAATCTGCACTTTGTAACTTTACCTAGATAGGAAAGAGAGAGCTCTTTAAAACCTTAAGGTCAGGGGAAGGGTGGCAGACTGACTATGGGGGACACACATAGACTCTAACAGGAAAGTCATGCTTAGTAGGGGAGGGCTACTCCGCTGGGCTCTCCCAGTGAAGAGAGAAAACATCCCTCCAGAACTGTCTACCTCTCTTGCTGATTCCTTGTACCCTAATCAACTTATGATTAAAAACTCAGCTTTTCAGACACTGTGATACCAGAAGTGGAAAGGAAAGTGGAGCATAAGCATTTAGCTCACTGAAAAGGGACTACTATTTAGTTAAAACAAGTTGCATCTGATTTCTAGCTAAGTTTCACATAACTAATTAATTTGGATCTGTCATGGATCCTCTACAGCACAGGAGGCAAACACAAGGCCTACAGGTCGAATCCCGCCCTCCACCTTGTTTTCTCTGGCCTGGCACCTTGTTTCTACCCAGTGGCAGGGCTGAGCTCCTTGCCACTAGTTAAGGAGTAGTTACATTTATACAGTCCTAAAATTACATTTGGCCCTCTGAAGGCAACCCCGGTGCAAATGAGTTTGACAGCCCTGCTCTACAGGTATGTTGGAAAATGTCCATTTCTGTCCCTAAAAGACTTAGACTTGGAAGCTAGTGACTCACTCAAAGTGCTGATGTGTGTCACCTGGTGGTATAGTGAGTGGTAGCCAGCAACGTTCAAGGGCATTCCCATCCCCACCTCCTCCCCTCATCAAGCCTGGCTATTGTTCTCAAGCCTTAGGACTCGGTCCCTGTAGTAAAAATAGTAGCAACAGCAATAACAAAATAAGAAAAGAAAGAAAAAAAAAAAGAAAAGAAAAGAAAAGAAAGAAAAGATTCTAAAGCTCTGATAGGAAAGGAATTACTTACATTAACAAAGTCTCCACCCTGAATCATGAAATCCTTTATGACCCTGAAACAGAGAACAAATGATTCTGAGATAAGACTCTGGCTTAGAAAAACATTGATTTAGTCATTGTAGTTTAGATTAACATTGATTTCAAAATATAATGTTTATCACTTGGGCTTTTAAGAAATATTCAAATCAATCCTTGAGTTCACAAAAACATTCTTTCTCAAGATCTAAGAATTATCCTATGGTTTTACTTTCCTCTAGAAACTAATCCCCCAAGGAAGTAATTCTAAAAGCCCCGAGTGGTTTGCCTTGCCCTTACCTGTGGAAAGTACTTCCTTTGTATCCTATAGGAACCCCATCTTTCCTAGAGCCAAACAGAAAGAAATTTGCTATGATGACAGGTAACAATAAGCCTTTCCAGTTTACCACATATTTGAGCCCAAGTGATTCTCCTGAAGGTGGTCAGGACAAGAGAGATGAGGATAGAAGACAGATGAATACCCTCGGGGTAATATGTTCTATTACTGTCACCAGCAATCATTCAAGGCCTATGGTGGTCCCCCAATACCCCCAGTGCAGCCCCAGGACACCCCTCAGGAGCAAGCAGATATGTCAACCACGTCCGAGACTGACCTGAATTCTCCAGTGCAGAACTGCCTGAAAGGGAAAAGAGCGAGGGACTCAGTCACCATGACATCACAGCTGGGAGTGCCCCTAACCTCCAGAGGGGAGAGCACCGATATTGCAAACAGCAAGCCCACCAACCAGCCAGCTAGCCGTCCAGGCCCCCAGGCATTCAGATTAACAACATAAATTGACATAGGAGTGTCAAAACATAACCGTTCAGACAGAGCAACACCCAGAAGAATCAGATCTCAAGGGTAGTGAATGGACGGACAGAGGTAGGCTGACGATTCCATAGGATGAATTCTGGTTCGGTTAATACGACGAAACTGGAATATATAATCCGGTAGAGCTGGAGCACCTTACCTAAAGTTCTCGGCTGTCTTAGGCACAACGTCTGCAAAGAGCTCGATCTTCATACGGCCAACTTCCTGCAACAGGTGGGAGACAGTCATAAGGTCCAGTCCAAGACCGTGAAGGTCTCACGGAGCAGGGGCCGTGAAGGGCTGACCCCTCCCTCCCACCTGTACTTGATCTCTCCCACCCCGGCCTCCTTAGCCTATCCTTCCGTTCCGTCCAGACCTTCCACTAGCCGGGTGCTAGGATGGGAGATAGGAGGAGCAAGGCTCTCCATTCAACTCCCGCTCACCACGCCCCACAGGTCGGTAGGTTCTGGGCCAAATTCACTTTCTAGATTCCCGAGCCCGCTATCCGTGGGCGGGTGAGTTCTGCCTGCCTGGCCCCTTGAAGTTTCTCTTCGGTGCATGGCTGGGTGGCTTCCTGGACTTCACCTGGCCGCCGATGCTGACATCAAAGAACACCACAGGGTTGACAGGGCTTGAATTTGCCACCGCCATGGCTCTGACCCGGAAGCAGAAGTCAAGAGAACGAGGTTCCGGCGAACCTAACACCAGCTCCGCGGGTCTGGTTTCCCGCGCAGGCGCGGCAAGAGCCAACCAAGACTGGGCTCCGCCCCCGAAAGCCCCGCCACACCCCTGCCCCGCCCTCAGTGCGAAAGGTTCACATGTTTTCCGCGGGGAAACTGGGAGATGTTGCGGTGGCCAGGGCTTGGGTCTGTGGTGGCCGTGAGACGTCTGCCAGTCCTTAGTTCGCTCGACTTTCCCGGGAAATGGGAGTGGGGAGATGCGGCCGGAGGGAGGGCGAGGGGGATGTGGTGAATGTGGAGGAGATGGGGAAGAGGAGGAATACCTGGGTTTTTTTTTTTCTTTTTTAAGAATGAAGGGACATCCCACTAAGTACAAGTTATTCTTGGTCAGGCTAGGAAGTTTGTACTGGGCAGTTTCCAGGGTATTCCAGCTCTTGCAGCTAATATAGCTGAACCATCACACCCTGCTGCTTCTTAGCCCTCCCCACTAGTCAGCCCCAGAAGGCATGAACTCTTGTTCTTCCTCTGAGCTTAGAACAGCCAGGCACATAAGGTGTGCTCAGTAAATACACAGCTCTTCCTTGAAATCCATACAGTAAAGTTTTTGTTCCAGTTCTGTCACAAGTTTCCATTTTTGTCACTTCCAATTCATTTCAAGCAGAATAGCTAGGGCTTTTAAAATAAATCTGCTTATAAATCACTCCTGGATTCCTTATGTAGAATAAAATCCAATTGCTTACCAACTGAGGCCTACATTGCGTTATCTGGCTGCCTCATCTTGGCCTAATCTTGTGTTATTGGGTTGGCCAAAAAGTCCATTTAGTTTTTTTTTCTGTAAAATAAAAGACATTTTTCATTTTCACCAATAACTTTATTGATTTGGATATTTTGAGTATGTTGGCTATCTCCCACTATTGGCGTCTAGTGGGTAGAGGCCAGGGGTGCTGCTAAACATCTTCCAATGTAAAAGACTTGGCCAAAATGTCAATACTACCAAGAATCTTCACAAACCACTTTTTTAAAAAAGATTATTTATTTATTTATTTATTTATTTATTTATTTATTTATTTATTTTTAGAGAGGGGAAGGGAGGGAGAAACATCAATGTGTGGTTGCCTCTTGTGCACCCCCAACTGGGGACATGGCCTGAAACCCAGGTTTGTGCCCTGACTGGGAATCAAACCAATGACCCTTTGGTTCACAGGCTGGCACTCAATCCACTGAGCCACACCAGCCAGGACCACAAACCACTTTTGACACGTTTGCACCTTCTCTATATACTGCATAGGTTTTTTTACGTTTCGGTCACATTTTTACTTTTCTTGAAATAAAGCATAATACATCAAAAATGTTGCATAGTTTCTTCCGTCTTCAATATTACAATGGCTGTACAAGAATTCACTAATTCTTTTTTTTTAAATATTTTATTTATTTGTTTTTAGAGAGGGGAAGGGAAGGAGAAAGAGTGGGAGAGAAACATCAATGTGTGGTTGCATCTCATGTGTCCCCTACTGGGGACCTGGCCTGCAACCCAGGCATGTGCCCTGACTGGGAATTGAACCAGCGACCCTTTGTTTCACAGGCCCATGCTCAATCCACTGAGCTACACCAGCCAGGGCAAGAATTCACTAATTCTGATGTTTTAAAAATGCACCCTGATTGACAGCTGTCACAATACAATCTAACAAAATTGTTTCAAATGAAGTTAAAGACAACTAAGCACTACTGGAATCATCATATAGAGAAAACCAAGTGAACTTTTTGGTCAACCCAATACTTGTCCTCAGCTACTACACTGCAGGCTTTCTGTTCCTCAGCGTCATGAATGGATACACCAGTTCCCTCTTATCTGAGTTTCCACCTTCCTCTTTTTGGTTGACTGCTGTCAACCCACAGTCTGACAGTTGATCTGATAAGAAGACTTCTACTAAGTGACTAATGGGCAGGTAGCATATAGAGCATGAATATTAATTTATATTAGTTACAAATAGTAAATGAAAAACTTCAGAAATAAGCAATTCATAAGTTTTAAATTGCACACTTAGGATGTGAATCATCCCTTTGTACAGCACATCCATACTGTATATGCTACCTGCCCATTAGTCACCTAGTAGGTGTCTCAGTTATCAGATCAACTGTCAGGGTATCACAGTGCTTGTGTTCCAGTTGTGCCACAAGGCCTATGCCATTCACCCTGCTTCATCTCATCACATAGGCATTGCATTGTCTCACATCATTACAAGAAGGGTGAGTACAGTACAAGATATTTTGAGACCACATGCACATAACTTTTATTACAGTATATTGTTATAATTGTTTTATTTTATTACTACTGTTAATGTCTTGCTGTGCCTTATTTATCATAGGCGTGTATGTCTAGGAGAACATAGTATACTCATATAATGAGTTCAGTACCACCTGTGGTTTCAGGCATCCCCTGGGGGTTTTGGACTATATCCTCCTCAGATAAGGGGGACTTCTGTACTCTTTTAAGGGCCTTGGTACTAGCTGTTAACTGTCTTTAATACTCTTCTAGATCTTAATGGGGGCGGGGAATGTTCCTTGTAGTTCAGGTCTTGGCTCAGATGTCACTCAGATGGGAACATTGCACCCAATCTCAAGTAGCCCTCAGTCACTTATTCAGATACATCAGTGATTTATTTTTTTCATGCCATCAATCATCCCAAATTATACGGTCAGTCTCTCCACCTTACCCTCTGCCATGCAAACATACCTTCCAAACTAATAGTATATTGATTATGAAAGCAGAGACTTTGTCTGTTTTCACAGGTATGGCTACGGTGCCAAGTATTGAATAGTACACAGGAGGGATTCAATAAATAGGGTCAGTGAATTGAGTGAAAGAAATTAAATGTGGGCAAGGTTTGGAGTCAGAGCATGCATTCAGTATCATTGCTATTATTTCCTATAAACTTTGATCGTCTCCAGTGGTCTGAGGAGGCAGGGCTTGCGCATAAAAATTCAGTACATTTCAACTTATGGGGTCTCTTTTATTCCTGGTCTTCCCCCCTCTCCATTTGGTCTCCCTCTCTATCTCCAACTGAAGATGAAGAAAGAAGAGAAGAAGAGTAAGGAAGGAAAAGAAGAGGAAGGGAAGGAGCAGCAGGAATCAACCTTCAGTATAGTTTTATACCAACTATTTTAGAATACATTTTTAATTGTTAATATACACTGTTGATGAGACTGTAGAAAAACTAGTACACTCAAACTGCAAGTGAAAATAAGTAAAGATCTATCTAGCATTGGTTAAGCAGGTACTCAGTGCAAAATACATGCTTCATTTCATTTGGTCCTCACAACCCTATGGGATAGGAGCTACTGTTGTTCCCATTGTATGTATCAAGAGATTGAGGCTCATAAGTTGACTGTAGAAACAGTGTGTTGACGCGAGCTTTTTTAAAGCAATGAGACAGTGTGTACCCAAACTATATAACATTTATATCCTTTGACCCAATTACGCCAATCTTGTGAATTTGTTTCTGGATTAACTTAAGAGAAGAAAAGAGTTAACTTCACAAAGACTTTCACTGCAGCATAATCTATAAATAGTGAAAAAGTAGGAACAACTTGGATGCCAAATAACAAGAGAATGTGTAGAACATCAACATGATACAGTATCACATGGCTGTGGAAAGAATAATTATGGAGAGTTTAAATATGGGAGAGTGTTTTGTGGCCTATTAAATTAAAAATCAGACTATGAAAATACAATATAGTAACCAATTTAAATATGTGAATTTGAGTAAGAACCAGAGGGAATAACTCCAAAAGGAGAACAGTAGTGTTAAGAATGTGGGTTTGTGGGACAGTTTTTTTCTTTTTAAAATATTTGCTTTAATGTGATTACATTGTTTTAACTTAAAAAGAAAAAGAAAAAACCCATGAAAATAGGAAAGGATGCGGGTTAGCCATGTGTGTGCTCTGCTGAACACAAACCCAATTCAACCACCCAACCTAAGTCACTGCGTTGCTCAGTACCCGTCACTTGAGGATATCAAACAAACTTGAGAAATCAATTTTTGGATCTGGTTTAATGAATTTATCAGCAATTTTCAAGACTCCTGGCTGATGACCAGTGGGGAATCTATCATTTCCCTGCTCCGTGTCGTCACGTTCCACCTTCACTCTCACAAGCCTGAGTTAGCAGCTTTGACCAGCCTAGTTTTAGAGGTGACGTGTCTCTGTCAGAGAAGCCACGTACATGGATGCATCCGGCTTCAGGACTCTGTGAACAGTAGAGACTCGAGGGGCCTGGGGTGTGCCACTGCTTCTGACGTGTGTTCTTTAGTCTCTTACAGACTTCCAACGGACTCTACCAAACCTGTTCCAGAAAGACTAAAAAAGGACACGTGTGAGGACTTCGTGTGGAAGGGGTCTCTTGGCACCATTTTGGGGTTACAGGGATAAAGCTCAATGGGATTGCAGTCTTAACAACTGTCAGACACAAAACACAGCCAAATCAAATTACCTTAAACTTATGTTTGTGGGTTATCTTCTACTGTGAGTCAGGATTCTGTCGGGTGTGGGTGTGAAGCAGTGGTGAGGGGAGAAGGCACTGGAAGGTTTTAATACTATAGACAGAGAAAATGACCCCTGAATGCTATGCTTTCCCAGGTCAGCAACTCACGACTGGCTAGGCAGCCATGACTCTCAGCTGTTCAGATGATTGTCTTGACCTACTGACCTGGAGTTTGGTAGGGGCAGGATTTTATTCAGTACTTCATATTCAGAGATGCCACTAAGTATTGTTTCCTAAAAGGAAAAAAAAACATGAATTCAAAAAATTTAATGATAAACCATTGGCATTGTGATCCTAGAACAGGGCTTTACATATTTTTTTTGATGAAAAATGTAATGTTAGAAGGACTGTCATAAAAAGAGAGGGAGAGAGAGATTGAGAGAGAGAGGTAATAAATGCTGGTGAGGATGTGGAGAAGAGGGAACCCTGGGCACTACTAGTGGGAATACACACCGCTGGTGTGCAGCTACTGTGGAAAACAGTGTAGAGGTTCCTCAAGAATTAAAAATAGAACTACCACATGATCCAGCAATTCAACTTCTGGGCATTTATCTAAAGGAAACAAAATCGCTCTCCTGAAGACATATCTCCACCCCATGTTCATGCAGCATTATTTACAATAGCCAAGACATGGAAGCAACCCAAGCAACCACTATGGAGGAATGGGTAAGGAAATTGTTAAACACACACAATATGGACTATTAGTCAGCCCTACAAGGAGAAGGGAATCCTGCCACTTGTGGCGACATGGATAAACCTTAAGGACAGTATGCTAAGTGGATTAAGTCAGACAGAGAAAGACGAATACCATATACTCCCACTTATATGTGGAATCTACAAAAACTCCTACAGACAGAGGTAAGATCTGTGGTTGCTAGGGGTAGAGTGTAGGGGAATCAGGCTAGGATGGTTAAAAGACACACACTTCCAGCTATAAGATAAATTCTGGGAGGTAATGTACAACATGGCGACTATCATTAACAATACTGTATGTTTGTGTATTTGAAAGTTAAGAGAGTAGATCTTAAAGGTTTTTTTTAAAGATTTTATTTATTTATTTGTAGAGAGAGGGGAAAGAAGGCAGAAAGAGAAGGAAAGAAACATAAATGTGTGAGGGAAACATGCATTGGTTGCCTCTCGCACGCACCCAGTTGGGGACCTGGCCTCAACCCAGGCATGTGCTCTGACCGAGAATCGAACCGGCAACCTTTCAGTTCACAGACGGGCCCTCAATCCACTGAGCCACACCAGCCAGGGCTTAAAGTTTTCATGACTAGGGAAAAAACTGTAAGTATTCTGGGAAGAAACATCTAGCATGTGATGTAATACAAGCCAGGAAGAAAGCAAGCAGCCTCCGTCCCGGATTCGAAATGCAACTCCACTCACTGAATTTCCTCTTGCTGACTCCCTCACCAACCAGACTCTCGATCTTGTCTGAACCTACACTACTTGTCTGCTTGGATTTTTGTAACATAATTGCTTTTTCTTCTGGCTCAGATACTCTCCTCAGGCTTGACTCTCTGCCAGACCAGACTAGCTTCACCTTACCTCTCTGAACTTTGAATGTGCTCACCTCTCAAACTGGACTGGAAAAGTACATGGCAAACAGGTTGTTGAGAATGAGGCTTGTGTGTGAAAACATGTGACATTCATTCATTCTCAAATATTTATGGATCACCTGTGCATAGATACAATGACACATGAGGTACGATCCTGCCCTCCGGGATCTCACCACTGAGTTGATTAGATAGAGATGGAAGGCAAAAGGCAGTGACCACACAGAGTGCCAAGGAGGAAGTTACGAGGCATACACAAATTGCCCTGGGGCCACACGGAAGAGAAATGTTTAATAAAAGAGGACCTAGTGAAGAGCAAAGCGGGCCAAGAGCAGACTGCAGGTCTGCTGCCCGGTGTGCAGCCGTGAGCTTCTTTGCCACAGTCCACCACGGGGCCAAGTTCAGGCCACGGCGACATGCAGAAGATGAAGGGAAGAGACAATGGAGCGATCTTAACAATCTAACTTTCATATTAAACACCTAACAGGAAGCACACGTCTTACCTCTCCCCTGCAAATCTGGATGCTTCTTACAATGCGCTCCAAGAGGCCAACCTGCTCTGTGAGCCGGAGACTGTTTTCCTGTAATTGCTTATTTTCTTTATCCAGAGAAAGTACTCTAAGAATGGGATAAATCAGAGGAATGATGAAAAAATTTCTACATTATTACTAAAAAACTCAAAACTGTGTCCCACTTCCCACTAGCTCTGGGTCTTAGCCTACTGTCCACATTTTAGAACTGACTTTGGCAGACCAGGTAAACACGAAGAAGCTTCTGGCCTGTACAGAGTCATTCAGTACCTCCTGAGAACAGAGACATACTGCGCACAAGTGCAGGGAGGAACAGTGCTAGACCCTCGAGTCGCTTCAGGAAAGATATGGTCCCATTTAGGGGTGGAGCTGGAAAAAGAGACACTGCATCCATTCAAACGCAGCGGCTACACAGGCTGCGCCAGATTCTGACCCCAGCCAGGCATCCCACACAGCAGCAGCAGCAGCAGCAGCAGCCACTGGCCGAGCGCTGACCGTCTCCTGAGACATGTAGCCTCGCCACACAGAAGGCACTTCAAACTTTTCAAGCAGTGGCTCATTTAATCCTCGCAACAGCCCCATAAAATAGATATTGTTATGAAGCCTATTTTACAGGCGAGGAAGCTGAAGCTCAGAGAGAGGGAAGTAACTCGTGTAAGAAGATCAAACCAGAGAGTCGGGCAGCTGGGATGCCCACTCAGAACTTTCAGGTTTCTAAACCCCAAGCGTCTGACTGCTACAGCAGCCCCCTCTCCAGGGCTGCAGTTTATGCGGGGCGCGTCACAGTACAGTAGCTTCGATCAGAAGTTTGTGTCTGACATCTGGCCCTGCCACCGACTAGCTGTGTGACCTTGGCAAATGAGTAAGTCTGAGCCTGTTTCCTCGTCTGTGACATGAGGAAACCTCCTGTAGAAGAAACTTACTCTAGGGAAAACGTTTCTGGTGGCCAGAGTGTGTCTTGAGGAGGCCAAGGCAGGAACATTATTAATTAAGGCAAGGGTAATGAGTCAATTGTGTTGCAACTGCCAGAAGCAGTGACGTAGTTTGATAAGGGGAATGAATTATATAGAATACATTAAAGGCGAGATACAGACAATAAAGGACAATCGGAGACCCTCTAGGCCTGCCCAGAGGAGCGTGTACCCAAATCAGCGGAGAGGGAAGTTCCAGTCTGCTCGGCAGCCCCCTCCCCAGACTGCAGTGCCACGGGGTCTGGGGTCGGGCTGCTGAGGTTCGCGTGCTGCTGAGATACTGACAGGCTGGCTGAGTTCCCTAACCGATCTGGACCTCAGCTTCTCACCCCTACAATAAGGCTGTGATGGTGTCTCCCGCCTGGGAGTGGTGTGAAAATTAAATGAATATACACAGAGAGAACTCAGAACAGTGCCTCGCATATAGTAAGTGCTCAAAAAAGTGTTAATTATTGCAGGTACTATTGATGATACTGTTTGTTAAAATCAACCCATTCTCTTCGCTCTATTCTGTCTCTGAGAAAACTTTTGATTATAATTATAGTTTTCTATAGGGGAGAGAATGCTCGTTGGGCTGGCTCACGTGTGAATTCTTATCTGCTGGGACTATTTTCCTTACAAATGAATTCCTTGGGATCCTGTGGGTTTTGTGAATTTAAGTCCCTAGTACAAACCTGATTCTCTCTTGGTCTACCTTGATTCCATAGGTATAAAATGATAAAAATGAGTGTCAGCCTACATAGTGATAGACTAGAATGAGCCCAGCCGGGTCCTCAAGGAAGCAGCGCCACTGTGAAAGAGCCGACCCGAATGGCCAGCCCGCCTTCTCCATGATGTTTTCCTCTCTAACTTCGCAACTTCTGCCATTTGTATGCACTGCTGAGAACAGTGGGTGGCAGAACAACCGTTATGAGATAGGCCCCAAGCTCAAAGGACAGTCTCTGGAACCGTGTCTTTGCCGAGGGAGAGACATCTCACCTGCGGTTCCCACGCTGGCAGGACCGCACCTACCTGTGCTGGACCGAAGACATCATGCACTTGTTGTCGTGGGTCAGTTTCTCCTGCTCCACCAGCTGCTCCAAGAGTTTTCTGTTTTCCAGGAACAGGTTGTCATTTTGGGCAATGATCTGGTCCTGGAATGCCTTCTCCTAGGGACGAAAGCAAAAGCAAAAGCGTTACCATGGTGGGAGAAACGATATATTTAAGAACATCAGCCTGCTTATAAATCCAATAGCAAAGTTCTCTTATTTATTTTTTTCTCCCCGGTCATCCAAGCTGTTTTCACCTGTTTGCGGACATTGTCAGCTAGATTGTTCTTCTACATATTTTAGTTACTTATGTCATGTACTTCATTTGGATAATCACTCATTCTTTTGGGTTAACGTTTAAAAATATCTGCGCTCTCAACTTCTGATAAAGTCCCAATGATCTCATCTGTATTCATACTCTTTAAGTATCGAATCACTGACAAATACAACTGAATTCTCTGAAGCTCTATATTGAAAAAAAATTCCATGCAATACATTTCCATATGCTTCATAGTTACAGTTCTTTTTAAGGCAGGGAGAGGAGAATGGGAATTCAGTCCCCTGCCTTGGCAGTGGGTGTCGTGATCTCAGTTGCCTTGGCAAGCCAAGCATTTCAGCTGGGCACCAGCAGTATTCTTGCAATGACGATGCTAACACAGTTTCTAGCTGGACGCCATGTTTCATTTTCTACCAACAGTTTCCCCTGAGTGCAACAGCTAGTAAAGTTCAAGCTAAAATGATAAAGGAGTGTACTTTGTGGAAAAATAACCCACTAATATTCTTACAGCGAGCCAGTAGATATTAGTAAATATCACTGTTATTGAGTTACAAGCTCAAAAGTGTTGAATTCTCCTTGTCACTTAACCAGTGACCCGTCCACAGCAGCAGGCAGGTGCTTTCACAGTTTCCTGTGTGCTCCTCACCTGCCAGTGGTGGGAGGGCGTGGGGGAGGGGAAGAAGACTGATCCCTGGCAGAGGGGTGAATCACAGGGTTCAGGCGGGCAGTTTTCTGTCTTTGAAACAATACACTGCTGTAAAGCACTCAGAAAAGACTGCCCATATACGTGGAATCTCAAATTAAAAAAGAAAAAGACTCAGATACAGAGAACAAACGGTGGTTGCCACAGACAAGGCGTGGAGGGTGAGCAAAATGGGTGCGGGGAGTCAAAAGGTACAACGTCCCAATTACTAAGTAAGTCATGGGGATGTACTGCGCCTCATGGAAACTATAGTTAATAATACTGTATTTTATATTTGAAAGTTGCTAAGAGAGCTAAATTTTAAAAGTTCTTATCACAAGAAAAAACTTCACAACTGTGTATGGTGATGGGTGTTCACTAGACTTGCTGTGGGAACCATTTGGTAACATATACAAAATAGAGAGTCATTATGTTGTACAACTAAGACTAATATAATTTATATGTCAATTATATCTCAAAAGAAAGAAAGAAAGAAAGAGAGAAAGAAAGAAAGAAAGAAAGAAAGAAAGAAAGAAAGAAAGAAAGAAAGAAAGAAAGAAAGAAAGAAAGAAAAAGACCATCCATCAAAGAGTTACAAGGAAGGAGATTACATCATGTTCTGAAACAAACCATTCCAGATTTTGAAATCTTTCATCCAGGACCCTTCAATGTCTAACAGGAGTCTCCCCTGGTATTATTCAAATATATTTATGGTAAGCATTGAGAATAGAAGGGGCCACCCCGCAAGGAATTCTCTAAGCAGTTACATCTGGATTAGAAAGGAAATTGAATGGGCAGGCTACTGACACCTTGGCCTTCGGAAATACCATACTTCTTTGAACCTCAAAATAAGGACACCTGCTCTAATAAGGATAAAATATTTGGGGAAATCTGCTCTGGATGGTCACAACAGTGAGAGAACTCAACTGGCTCACTGTGTGTAGAGAAAGCTGAAGAATGAAGCCCCAAACCCCGCCCAAAACCTGGCATTATCTCCTGGAGACATGGTGCTTAGTGAGCCTAGCTTTTCCAGGCTCAGGATTCTGGTCCACGGGCTCTAAAATAAGTAAGGTCTGAACCACCGGGTTTGCACCACTGTGGATCTTCTCTAAGCTATTTCCAATTCCAGTAGCAATTTCTCTTGTGAACTATGCATCCACTGATTCACCTGCTTCTGAGAGATTTTATCCCAAAAGGAAGGCTACAGAAGTTTATGTGCCAGGAACTACTTTAGGCTTTTCATACTTTAATCTTCACAAAAGCATGGTGAAATAGGGATTTACTTCCCCTATTTCACGGGTAAGGAAAATGATACACGGGTACTATTCGGAGGATTAAAACAACAGTAATTTGCCCTGGCTGGTGTGGCTCAGTGGATTGAGCACCAGCCTGCGAACCAAAGGGTCGCTGGTTTGATTCCCAGTCGGGGCACATGCCTGGGTTGCAGGCCAGGTTCCCGGTGGGGGGTGCTTGAGAGGCAATCGCACATTGGTGTTTCTTTCCCTATCTTTCTCCCTACCTTCCCCTCTGTCTAAAAATAAATACAATACCTACAAAAACAAACAAAAAAAACCCCAACAACAGTAATTTATTTTTCTCACAGTCTGGAGACTAGAAATCTAAAATCAAAATGCTGGGCCCTGGCCGGGTAGCTCAGTTGGTTAGAGAGTTGCCATAATACACCATGGTTATGGTTCAATCCTCAGTCAGGGCACATACAGGCAATCGACCAATGAATGCATAAATAAGTGTAACAACAGATCAGTGTTTCTCTATTAATCTAAAAAAAAATCAATAAATAAAGATTAAAAATAATTGCTGGCAGAGTTAGTTTCTTCTGGGGGCTCTGAGGGAGAATTTTTTCTATACACCCTTTCTAGCTGGGGCTTGCTAGCAATCCTTGGGGTCCCTCGGCCTGTAGCTTCAGCACTCCAATCTCTGCCTCCATTGTCATGTGGCCTTCCTCCCCCGCGCATGTCTGTGTCTTGTCTTTTTATAAGGATGCTAGCCATACTGGATTTAGATAGAGTTCACTAAACTGTGTGTAATAGAGGGATTCTTAACCTGGAGTCCCATAATAGCCCATGGAACAAGTGGAATGGCATGAATTATTTTGGTATCCTTGGCACCGAGAGGTGGTAGTATAAAAATGTGTTGGGTATACAAAAGAGTACTTTAGGAGTGAGGACAGAGTTTTCAAAATTCTGAAATTGCCTAGGGATTTCAAGAAGGAAACACATTACTGGCTGAGTCTGTTGCTCTCCATTTTGAATTTATGTCGTTTAATAATCTCAACACCATTCTGCATTGTATTCTACCCATGTGTAGACACATACCAGTAAGTCACAATGGCATAAGGCAAACGTACAGAAATGATGGATATTTAGCAATAAGCCTGAAGGCACTAGTTAAGAATTGATAAAGGAATAGGGGTCACCTACATTCGCTGCCATTTAAAGCTGACAGACGTTTGAGGCAAAACGAGGGCTTATAAAAAGCAGGAATGAGTTACTGATGGTGTCGTGGAAGTCTTCGCTGAAGGGTGTTTAAGAAAAGACATCTTCCTGTGAAGGCAAGACACTAATTATAAGCTGGCAGCGCAGAGTAGAATCAGAGTCCAGCTTGGTTTAGCATCATTGTGAGTCTTAAATCCTTTATGGTGGGACTTAAACAATTATGCACACTGAAAAAAAGGCGCAAAGACAAGACATGAACGATGGGTATGAAGAGACCCCAGATAATTTTTAAAAATGAGTGGGCTTCCTCTAAATGCCTGACCACCAGCATCAGCAGTGAGCTCTTCACCTTTCTGTTTCTCACCTTCTCTAATTTCTGCCGCAGGATTCCAATTTCATTTTCAAGTAGGTTAATTCTCTTATCGCGTAGCTCTACTTCATGAATGAAATGACTCTTGACTCTGTGAAGCTTGGTTTTGTGATGATGACATTTTTTATTATAGTTTCTGCAAAAATAAATTTAAATACAGGCACACCTGAACAGTGAACATTTATTTTGCTTCCTCCACATGCACCTTTCTTGGGTGTCCTCTTCTTGCTTTGTCAGGGCCGGGCAAGACGGGGAGAGCCTCCTAAAGAACACCAGTGTTTAGTCACTGCCATGGACTCGAGTCTCTGGCCTATCTTGGTTTTGAGCTGATGAGTGTAGCATAGCTTTAGCAACCAAGTTTAATTTGGGAAACTCCTTGACTTCTGGTCCTTGCTCCACTGATTCAGCCATTAATGTTAAGTTTTCTGTTTCTTGGCTACACCCTTGTATATTAATATAACCCACTTCAATCTTGTCTATTTTCCAGATAACTGAGTCTATTCTCAGTACTTGCCTTGGGTCTAGACTTGTAAAGGTCAATTCTACATAGGTCTCTACTCTGATTCTGACATAAATCTGACTTACTGCCAATAAGTACATGAAAAGACGTTCGACTTTATATGCTACTAACAAAATGCAAATGAAAACTATAAATGAGATATAACTTCGCACCCGCTAGGATGGCTAAAATAAAAAGAAAGACAATAAGGAGTGCTGACAAGGATGTGGAGAGACCAGAACTCTCATACACTACTGGGAGGAAGGTCAAGTGGTACAGCGTCTTTGGAAAAAGCCTGGCAGCTCCTCAGATGGTTACACACAGAGTCATATGACCCAGCAATTCCACTCCTAGAGGAATGAAAACACATGTCCACACAAAAACTTGTATATGAATGTTCATATACCCTATTCACAATAGCCAAAAGGTGGAAACAACCCACATTTCCCTCAACTAATGAATAAATAAACAACATGCAGTGTATACACACAATGGAATATTACTTGGCCTTAAAAAGGAAATTTTGAAGAAGATGGCAGCCAAGTAGGCAGAAGCTGAGTCCATTTGCTCTTGCCCCTGACTCAAATACTTGGCTAATCTTCCAAAAAATAAATTGAACATTCAACAGAACCTTAGCTGATAGGAAATTTGGAAGCTAAGGAGTACAGAAGACACTTCACAACAGGCGGTAAGGAGATTTTCTAGGTGGAAGGGGAAATACCTGGTGTGTGGCACCTGCACCCACAGAGAGCCTGGCCAGAGATGGCAGCTTTGTGGCTCCCTCCCCTCTCAGGGCAGGGAACCCCCAGGCCCAGGCTGGGAGTGACTTGGATACACAAAACCAAGGAGATCCAGGCTACACAGACACACACTCACAGTGAGCAGCACACCCATAGCTGTGGTGGCAAACGCCACCTGGGAGAGTGCCAGAGAGAAAGAGAGAGGGATTCTATCTGCACCTGGGTTGGGCAGAGGAGGCAGGCTGCAGCCAGCCATGACTTGGGGGAGAGACTTTGGGCTTTTTGGAGAAGTGGTGTGTATGGAAAGCTGGAAAGTGACTCGGTGCTGCAGTGGGAGTGCCCAGAGAGACTTTCTAAAAGGGGAACTAAGGCATGCTGGACAGGGACCCTGCGCACAGCTGCCCTGTCAGCAAGGGGAAAGGACTGAGAGTGCAGTTTGTTCCCACTGAGTCGGCCGGGCAAAGAGATCAGAAAGGTGCACAGCAAGGGGATTTCTCAGCCCCAGCCCCGAACAGCCGGCAGGGTGGACGCTGCACAGAAACTGCACAGAGTGGAGAGTTCAGGACTCTGTCTGCTGCGAGGGCAGTGGTCTGGGAGCTGGATGGGCAGCAGCTGAGCACCTGAGATTATTTACAGCTGGACAGATCCCCCTTCTCTGGTAGAGACCCAGCCTCCAGGAAGGTAAGGACACACCCAGCCCCCATCTTCTGTAGGATGAAAGCACCACCAATAGGGAAGCTCTGAAAAACAGGCTGGACAGGCTTAACAACCCCCTGCAGGGTGCATATCTGCAAGAGAAAGGCAGAAAGAGAAATACCTAAAGGACCCATTTTGAACTCTCAGGGAGACAAAATACACTGCTTCCTAGGACCCTATTCCACTGAGGCCAGCGAAGCTGGTAGATCAGAAATCAGTGCAGCTACGGGGAATCAGGGACCTGCCCAGCCTGGGCTTACACACAGAGCTGCCATCTCTGTGTGTGACCCTCTTACACAAATTGGCCCCAAGCAGGAAAGAGCTGACCCTCTTACACAAATTGGCTCCTCCCTTGAAACAGGCAGCTAGTTCACCAGAAACTACACATTACTGGAAATAAGCTGGGACAGACCAACATGGGCGGTGCAGGGGCAAAGAGAACGCACCCACTGCTCATTCTTCTTTTCTCAGGAAGTCAGTACTGAACAGTGTCTCTCCCAGGAGAGACCCAGGGGTCCCACCCTCCCAATTGCAACAGAAGCCCCCTCTAGAGGCAAGTGAAGGTGAGACAGGCGGTGTTGCCAGAAGTTGGATGACCTACCCAGGGACCTTGAGCTGATAAAAATCCAGAGGTGAACCCAGAGAGAGAAGACAGAAGGCAAACCCCAAACTGCTGAGATGAACTCTACCTTGTTGTTCTTTAGAATTTGTGTTTTTTTCTTCCTTTTGCATAGCTTTTTAATATCTCCTCTCTAGCTTCCATTGTATTCCAACTAATTCACTATTGACTTTTACTTTTTATTTTTTAATTGAGATTTTATATTATTTTTTATCTTACTGCTATTTCAAATCTCACATTGTACCCTTCCCTCGTCTTACCCCATTTTGCCTCCAACCTTCTCTTTCTTGCTTTTGTTGTAAATGTTATTTCCCCCCACGCTGTGCCTTGTTCCTCTTTCCTCCTCCTACTATTGCTCCTCCCTCTGTCCTCTCAAAAGCATTCTTCCTTCCTTTAGTCAGCTCACATTCTTTTTCCCCTTCTTATAATATTCTCGTTTTCTTTCCAGATTGTGCCACCTTTATAAATTATGGCTTGCTTGGTGTGGATATTATGGTTATTTCTCTTCTTCTTCAACTGTATTCTTATTTGCTCACTATTTTTTAAAAAATTAAATCTCTTAGGTTATTCTCCCCCTGTCTTACTCCATTTTGCCTTCCTCCTACCCTTGCTTATTTGAGTTTGGAATTTTACTTTCTTCCCTTTCTTAGCCTGGATTCTATTCCTTATTCTTATTATTTCTCCTTCCCTAGCCTCTCAAAATCATTTTTCTTTGCTGTGGACATCTCATAGCCTCTTTTCTCTTTTGTATACTATTCTTATCCTCTTCAACCTTTATCAATCTTTTCTCAGCTGTCATTGTTACTGACCCTGTTGTGGTTTTTCTGCAATTTTGTTTCCTTTGGTTCACTAGCTTTTACATTTTATTGCAAACCTCATATTATACTTTTCCTTTTTCTTACTCCATTTTGCCATTGCCTTTCCTGTTTTACATTTTATTTTCTTTACTTTGTTTCTTTGCCCTGATCTTATTATTTCTCCTGCCTCTTCCCACTGAAAACCATTTTTCTCTCCTTTAGTCATGTCATATTCCTTTTTTTCCTATCTTACAATATTCTTAATCTCTTTCCACCTTATTAATTTTTGCTCATTTGCTGTCAATATTGCTGATGTGGTAGGGTAGTATTCTTGCTGCCATGGGTTTGGATTTCTGGGTAGTATTGCTTTGTTAACCATCACCTATACAACAGCGTACAAGATGTGGCAGGAGTTGTGACTCCCAGTCAGCTGGAGGGAAGACCCCACCAACAAATGAGCCATCAATAATCAAACCCCAAGAACAAGAAGAAAACTTGCATAAACAGAATAAAGGGAAACTCTAGAGCATCCAGATCAGGAGAAACACAGGTACAGAAAAAATGTCAGTGAATAAGTACCTGTCAATAATAACCTTAAATGTAAATGGATTAAATGCCCCAATAGAAAGACATAGGTTAGCTGAATTGATAAGAAAACACTACCTGCATATACGCTGTCTACAAAAGACCCACCTCAGAACAAAAAAGGTTGAAAGTGAAAGGATGGAAAAAATATTCCGAGAAAACAGACACAAAAAGAGGGTTGGGGTAGCAATACTTATTTTAGACAAAATAGATTTCAAAACAAAAGCCATAAAAAAGGACAAAGAAGGTCACTACATAATACTCAAGGAAAGAGTCCAACAGGAGGATATAACCCTTGTAAACACATATGCAACCAATATAGGAGCACCTAAATATATAAAGAAAATCTTGGAGGACTTCAAGAAAGATATTGATAGCACAGTCATTATAGGGGATTTTAACACCCCACTGTCAGCAGTGGATAGATCTTCCAAACAAAGAATCAACCAAGATATTGTGGGGCTGAACAACCCTCTAGATCAAATGGACTTAATTGATATATACAGAACCATTCACCCCAAAGAAGAAAAATATACATTCTTTTCAAATGAACATGGAACATTGTCAAAGACAGACCACATGGTAGGACACAAAACAAGCCTCAACAAATTCAAGGACATTGAAATCATATGAAGCATGTGCTTAGATCACAATGGATTTAAACTGGAAACCAACCTCAAGGGAAGAACTCAAAAACATTCAAATACATGGACACTAAATAACATGCGATTAAATAACGAATGGGTCAATAATAAGACCAAAGAAGAAATAAAAATTATCTGCAAACAAATGAAAATGAACACACAATAACCCCAAACCTATGGTACATGATAAAGGCAGTTCTGAGAGGAAAGTTAATAGCAATACAGGCCTACCTAAAGAAGATAGAAAAATCTCAAATAAATAACCTAACCCTACATCCACAAGAACTAGAGGAACAACAACAAACAAAGATCAGAGTGAGTAGAAGGAAAGACATAATCAAGATCAGGGCAGAATTAAATGATATAGAAACTAAAAAAAGAACAATTCAAAGGATCAATAAATCCAGGGGCTGGTTATTTGAAAAGAGAAACAAAATTGACAAACATTTAACCAGACTCATTAAGAAAAAAAGAGAGGACACATATAAATAAAATCAGAAATGAAAGAGGAGAGAGCTTCCGGCCAAGATGGAGGCGTAGGTGGAAGCACTGTGCCTCCTCTCACAACCAAGATTAAGGACAACAAATATTTATAAACAATAATACAACCAGAACACAGAGAATTTGAAATGTGGAAGTCGACAACCATTCAACCCAACCGGTAAGAGGGGCGGAGTAGGCAGGTGGCGGAGAGAGAAAGCGGCAGGAAAAAGGA
>PVKM010003533.1:0-57082 GCA_004027735.1 Carollia perspicillata | reverse complement strand
GTTGTGAAGGATAGGAGCTCCTTCTTTCTTTCTGCTGTGTAGTATTCCATTGTGTAAGTGTACCACAGTTTTCTGATCTATTCATTTACTGATAGGCACTTAGGTTGCTTCCAGCACTTGGCTATTGTAAATTGTGCTGCTATGAACATTGTAGTGCATGGATTCTTTTGATTGTTGTTTGCAGACTACATTCAGTTTTAAACATGCATGTTTGATTTCTGCAGGTGTATATATCTAAAATGCAAATTATAGTTGTACCTTTAGCAATAAAAGAATCTTAGAATGTTTTGCTTCTGCTCATTACCTTAGTGTCCAGTATTTTAGACCCATCTTGGCTTATATGCCTAAAGTAGTTCATTATTATACTTACTGTTTTATACTAACAAGACTTATTTAGATTTATGGCTACCCTTCCTAATTTCTTTCCTCCTCATTGCTGCATACTCCCTTCTGACTCAGTTTCTGTATTCCCAAAGTACATCCTTTATTTCTTTAGTTACAAACAGCTAATAGAGGACTCCTTGGTTTTGCTTTGAAAAATATTTATTTTATTATTTATTTTAGGTGATGATTTATTAGCCATAGGATTTCAGGCAAGCAGTTATTTTCACTAGTCCTTTTAATAACATTAACCCATTGTCTTCTGGTTGGTACTGTGGCATTTGAGAAGTCTGAAAATCAGCTGCCAGCATAACTTTCATTCTTTCACATTTAATCTGTCTCTTCTCTCTGTTTGCTTTCAAGATCTTTTCTAGCCTTCAGTCATTGACCATTTCATTATGATGACCCCAGATGTGTGTATTTCTTTAAAATCACACTCAAATCTCATTTTTTTCCCTCAAGAGAATTCATGTTTTTCATCAATTCTGGAAAATTCTTAGCCATTCTTTCTTTAAGTACTTACTGCCATTTTTTTATTTAATTCTCTCTCTTCCCCCTTATCAAGAACTTTTATTAAATGTTGTTCCTTCTTATTCTATCATTTACATTTTAACCACTTTTTAATATTACAAAGTCTTTATATTACTCAGCTTTATCTCCTCATCTGTTTTATAGTTCCCTCTTTTGCTTTTGAACTTTGCCTAATCTGATGTTTACCTTGCTTATAAGTTTATTAACACTTATACTCTGTATCTTACCCTGTGGTTTTTTTAGTATGCTGTTAGTTATTCTAAATATACTTGTGTCACAGTTTTTCTATTTTTATTATTTTAAGTGCTTGGGTTTTTATTTGTGTTGTTTATTCCTCATGCTGAGTCTCAATTATAGTGGATTATTTTCTTATACATTTTGTCAATTTTTTGTTTCTAGGTCATCTAAATCTTTCAGACTTCTTACGATCAAACTTGCCTTTACTTCTGCCAGATGCTCTCATTAGCTCACAGCTGGGCAGGCATTTATAATTCCCTGGTTTGAGATTACTGTGATGTGCAGATTATATAAATTTAAATTTCAAACTCAGTTTAAGGTTTTAAAAAGTTACCAGAAAACCCTTTGCTTCTCCTGCATCCATTCTATAGGAAAACATCCTTGTCTTCCACTTGATTTAGTTGTATCTGTATTTTTATCACCTACCCCTTCACAGAGGATACAGCTCTTCTAGTGTTCTGATTGATACAGGTATCCCTATTCTCAATATTTGTGGCCCACCTGTCAAATCCCAAACCCCTTGGTTATCCAAAAAGCCACCTTTCTCCTCAGCCCAAAGTTTGCTTTTGTACCAGCTCATTGACTTGCATTTCTATTTCTGGCACCTGGGCTGTCCCTTTCCTGTTTGGTCAAATCTAAATATGCATTTTAGAAAAATCTCAGGTTATGTAGTCTATGTAGTCTGGTATATTGTGAGAACCAGAAGTCTCTCATATTCCTTAGTGGCTTAGCTATATTTTCTATAAATATTCAGGACTCACCCTCAGATAAACTGATTTGTAATGTTAGGAATTGACTGTTAGCTTAAAGAAGTCAGTGACAATATAATCAGCTGATAGTAAATATTTATTTAAAACATTAAATTTCAGAAGGAATTTACTGGACTCAAAATAGAGACAACCTCATCTTTAAACATCACCACAGTGAAATAAGAGCTGTTAGTTTAAAGTTGATTGTAGGGCATACAAGTGCTCTAATTATATATGCACATACATAATATAGGCCTGAAATATTCCTCTTCCACTGAGCATGAAAAGATATAGATTGGCAGGAAAATAATTTACCATTTGAGTATTGTTTTTTTGTGTGATTTTTTCTTATTAGATGAATCTGCTTTATCTTTATGTCCTTTCATTTTTTTCTACTTTCAACTTACCCTTTTCTACACACTTTTTAAAAAGAACTCTCTTAAAGGGAACTCTTATTGACAGTATTGTTGTGGGTTTGCTTTAAAATGTATGCAAAGTAACACATAAATGTAAAGAAATAGTCATATTGTTTAATATTACACCATCCCCCTTCTTAGGTGTTTTGGCTGGATGCATTACTTCTGACCTCCTGCTTCAGCGTGGGCAGACATTGTAGTCACCTTTTAAAAATACAGAAACGGCACCACAGATATGTTATTTCACCACAATCAGTTGTAAAATTATAGTATTATTATATTTTAAAACATAAATGTATGCAACATCTGCCTAAGCAGTGTACTTGACAAAATACTATTTAGGATAATTCATGACACATATAGGCTAGAAGAATTTTCATAATGGTAATTTATAATACAATAACATCGGGAACCAGGTACTCTTCTGTGATTTTCCATTTATTGAATTCTAACAAGTCTATGAAATTCTGTTATAATCCTGTTTAAAGCCTAGGCACTCTGAAAGGTCCAGGTCCTTCTCAAAGTTGTGTAGGTAGGAGATAATGAAGCTGAGATTTACAAGCAGGTCATCTGCAATCTGGTCCCACAGTTTAGTTGTGAAATACTATGATACACTGTATCTTACTTCACACACATCCTAGTATATACACACCCCCACACATGTGCACCCCAATACATACACACTCCAACACACACACAATCTATAGCAAAGGTGTCAAACTCATTTTCATTGGAAGCCACATCAGCCTTCAAAGAGCTGAATGTAATTTGAGGACTGTATAAATGTAAATACTCCTTAACAGTTAAGTGAGAGCTCAGCATTGTCGCCAGGTAGAAACAAGGTGCCGGGCCAGATAAAACAAGGTGGAGGGCCAGATTCAGCCCCTGGGCCTCGTATTTGCCACCTGTGGTCTACAGCATGCTAATTATCTATAAAGTATGTCTTCCTAGCTCTTTATTTATCTGGTTAGGAAGAAAAGGGGCAAACATTCTCAAGATTCAGTTTATAAATCATGACCCCAGTATAATTATCTCATCAGTGGAAAATGCTATAATCCTAATGAAAGATGTTATTTTAGAGGAACCGAGACCCAAGTTTCACAGAATTGAAGCCAAGATCTTATCTATACAGCTAACTTCAAGCAGTTCTGAAATCATTTTTGTTATTTTGGAAAAACAACAGATTTTATTTCAAAGTCCAGTATCTAGTGACATAATTCAGCATCTGTGCCTTAAGCTAACTCAGAACAAGCAAATGAATGACATTAATTATTAGCAAGTAATGTTTTCTTGGTGCTTAGCCATCTTATACATATTGATTACCTATTAACCAATATAATATATTTAATTATGATTTTGTATTCAATTAATGTATTTTTATTGTTTTAATATTATTTAAGTCTGTTAGTAATTATAACTTTTTAAACTCATAATTGTTTGGAAACAAACATTGATTATAATAAATTTTATAGCAAAAAAATTATAATAATGGAAATAAAGTTCTAATGAATAGGAAGAACATTTTGCTTCCTTTCATAATATATCAGTGTATGTGTCACATTCCATTTTTTCTGTAGTTTGACTAAGCTCAGTGAAAAATTCTATAGAAATGATTTTTTAATACATTCAAAATCCAAAGACCCAAATTGATAGTCGCTTTTCTGAGTCTCCTACTTCTTTGCCTTAAAATATCTCTATTGTTATTTTAAGTCAATGTTACTGACTTGAAATCTGTGACATACAAATGCTACAAGGATTTTTATGTTAGTGGCATTAACATATTTTGATGCCATGTGGAATGAGAAACATGCTACAGGAACACATAAAATTTTGTGAAGGTAGTCATTCTAGAGCTGCAGCATAGGTTGGTAATTCACCAACAGCAGTTTAGATGGCAGTATATCATTAGGAAAGACTGTGTTTTTATTTATTTACTAATTATGTACACATGTATAGAAAACTGGAATTATATTTAGAATGGTTGCATGTGTCTGAATGCAAGACACAAGATGTGGGCGAAATTCAGAACATGAGTTTTATTGCAGTTTTCTTCAGAGAATAACTTTTGGCCAACTCTTTCATATTTATTAAAAAATACTCATTATCGACTGTGGCATGGCATGGCAAGGGGCTGCAAGCTGGACCACCCAGCTGGCTGTGGGCAGAGAGGAAGGGGGAGAGAGAGAAACATGGTTTGGTTGCCTCTCATAGGCTTCTTTATCAGAGACTGAAATTGCAGCCTAAATTAAAAGAGTTCTGGCAAAGATGGAAGCATTGGTAAACACACTTTACTTCCATGCAAAACTGTAGCAAAAATTATCATCGCCCAGATTCATCAGAAAATTGAGCTGTATGGAAGTCTGACAACCAACGATTTAAAGAAACCACATTCATCCAGATGGTGCCTTTCCTACAATAGACCACACTTCTAAGACTGATAGTCAAAGCTCTACCTAATACACAGAAACAAACATAGGAAGGCTGCCAGATTGAGGAGACAAAGAAATATGGCCCAAATGAAAGAACAGAAAAAAACTCCAGGAAAAGAACTAAATGAAATGGAGATAAGCAATCTATTAAATGCAGAGTTCAAAACACTGGTTATCAGGATACTCAAAGAAATCATCAGGTACTGCAAATGCATAGAAAAGACCCAGGCAGAAATGAAGGTTACATTAAGTGAAATAAAGAAAAATCCACAAGAAACCAACAATGAAGGGGATGAAGCTGAGATTCACATCAACAATTTGGAACATAAGGAAGAAAAAGCATTCTATCAGAACAGGAAGAAAGAAAAAATTCATAAAAATGAGAATAGAATAAGGAGCCTCTGTGACATCTTTAAACATACCAACATTGGAATCAGAAGTGTGCCAGAAGGAGAAGAGGAAGAGCAAGAAATTCAAAACTTATTAGAAAAAGTAATGAAAGAAAACTTTCCTAATTTGGTGAAGGAAATAGACATACAAGTCCAGGAAGCACAGAGAGTCCCAAACAAAAGGACCACACCAAGACACATCATAGTTAAAATGCTAAAGGTTAAAGATAGAGAATCTTAAAAGCAGCAAGAGAAAAGCAGGTCATTACCTAGAAAGAAGTTCCCATAAGACTGTCAGCTGATTTCTTAAGAGATACTTTGTAGTCTAGAAGGGACTGGCAAGTATTCAAAGTGATGAAAAGCAAGGACTTACAATCAATATTACTCTATCTGGCAAAGCTATTATTTAGAATGGAAGGGAAGATAAAGTGCTTCCCACACAAGGTAAAGCTAAAGGTGTTCATCATCACCAAGCCATTATTATATGAAATGCTAAAGGGAACTATGTAAGAAAAAAAGGTCAAAACTATGAACAATTGAAATGTCAGCCATTGCACAACTATCAACAACTAGCAGAACAGGAACAGAATCATATGATAGGAAGATCATTTGGAGGGTTATCACTTGGGAGGAGGAAAAGAGAGAATGGGGGAAAAGGTGCAGGGATTAAGAAGTACAAATTGGTAAGTACAAAATAGACAGGGGGAGGTGAAGAGTTGTATAGGAAATGGAGTAGCCAAATAACTTACACACATGGCCCATGGACATGAGCTAAAGGAGAGGATTTCTGGACAGAATGGGGGTACTGGGCAGTGGGGAGTAAAGGGGTAAAAATTGGGACAACTGTAATAAGAAAACCAATAAAATATATTTTTAAAAAAGTAGTCATATATACTGTCAAATGACCTCACTACCTCAAAGCAAAGCAAACAAGACAAAACTGAACAAAACCCAAATCTTCTTTGTTCCTCTGAGTCCTTAACACACAAAACCACTGTTGGGCTTTAACCCTAAGTCTGGGTTCACTTATTGGTTAGGCAGTTTTCACTCTACCATTCTGGGAATTGGCAGTCTTAAATTGGCTCGTTTCCTGCAGAGTCTAGAGGCAGCGATTGAAATATCCATTACCTAAAATTATAAAAAGGCATTGTAGGACTAATGCCTTGGCAACCAGGGGAGCAGAATAGAGATAGAGATGGGAAAGAAGCAAAAAAGTAGTAACAAACAAGCAAAGACAAAAGGTGAGGGTGAGGAGCTGAACCAAATGTTCATCTAGTTGAAAATTATGCTGAGGCTGAGCAGATGATGATCTATCTTCTCTATATGCAAAAACAAAAACAAAACCCTCCTCACTTCATTCATCCAGAAAATGTTTATTGAGAACTGTGTGCCATGTAATGTGTAACAGCTGGAGAGTACACCATTGTAAACAAGCCTTGTTTGGTGGAGCTAACAGATTAATAGTTGAGACAGAAAAAAGCCATAGTTATAATGTAGTTAGATAAGTAGCAATAGACAAATGTAAGTACTGTGTAGTTTCTAGAATGCAGGGGAAAGGGAAGAAAATGTTTCTCTTCTCCTTTTCTTTAACAGGCTCTCCAGACTTTCTATGATAAAAGAGAACCCTTTTTTCTGGGAATATTTGCATGGTTTCCCACTGCCCTGGCCAAAGGGAGGAATGATCCCCAAGCAGTGTTCCTACATGATAGCACTACCTGAGCCTATAGAGAGGAAATTTAACACCGTGAAGGCCTGTAGACACCCATCAGCCTTTGACTGTGTAGGGACACTTTGGGCTTTCTTCTGTACTAGTCAGCTTTTACTTCTTCTAATAAAAACATCGAGTATAAGAGAGTGTCACAGTTGTCTCTGAAAAATGTGGCAAGGATAAGTTATCCATATTCACTCCCTCACTGAGCTGAGGAGGGCATTAACCTGAATCCATAGGAGTTTTCAATTCTGACCTCAAGGCTGACGTCCTCTTTATATTGATTATATTTATCTGGTTGCCCCCAGAACCTCTAACTCAGTATGTTAGATACTGAGTCCATCCAGTTCTCTACATCCCTGGCCCCAGCCATCTACTCCTTCCCTTTTCAGGTATGCCTTACGTTGTCCACCCATGTACTCCAACCAGAAGTGCCACTGTCTCCCTTAACCTTCTGTTCTTTCTCACCCTCCACATATGATCGGCCACCGAATCCTGCTTGTTCTACCTGCCATCTCTATGATTTACCCCTTTCTTTGTTCCTTAGTTTCTTCAGATTGTTGTGATTTCTCACCTGGAAAATTTAGACAGCATCCTTATGAATCAGTTTCAGCCACCAAATTATCCTTTTGATCTACAAATCTGAACCTGCCACTTCTCTGTTAAAATTTCTTCAGCGGTGCCCTAGTACCCAAAACACTGGTTTTCAAACCTGTTTTTAATGGGCAGAATCCTCTTTCAATGATATTTTATGTAGTATCTCAATTATACAGAGCTGATTAGATATGAAGCTCATTGTGTGGGACAGGGACAGAAGAGAGCAATGAGCTCAGGAATGTTCTCCCCATTGTGTCCTACTGGGTGACCTGAGGTACCTCAGTGTATCTGCAGAGCAGAGAAGAATACAGCTCAAAAAATTACTCATCTATAGAAAAAATTATAAGCTCCCTTGGGTTACCTATAAACCCTTAATTATCCACCTGTCTAGGCTCATTTCCTATACTCTGTACCTTTACACTTCATTGTGCAACCACATTGAAATATTGCTGCTTCACAGACACACTAAGCACCAGCATGCCTCTCTGGCCTTGAACCCTGTTTCCTCTGTCCAGATTGCAACCCTCTGACAAGAACTTCAAGCAACTGAACACTCATTGTCTGGCTCAGTGAGAATTATCTGTTCTTTGTCTCATTCCCACATCTCACACCTAGGAACACTAGAACTTTCCTTTTCTATGTGTACATACTGCTTTCTACCTTCACCTCTAAAGCACATTGCTTTGTGACTCTTGTTTTCCCATCTGCTTCTGTAAAATGCTGAAGTCTATAACTAGGTCTTCATTGTTCATTGCTCGATACCCCGCATAGTCACTTGGCCTGCAGTGGGTCATTAATAAGTATTTGTGACATGAATAAATAACTTGCTGCTCGAATTACTGTAATTAGAGTTAAATTGTTTTCAAAGATAAACATAGTTTTAAAACAGTGATATGTTCCTTTATTTTTTAAATGGAATAAGAACTCAGATATAAATTTGTTGATAATAAAATGGTAGAAAGCAACAAGAGGTGTGTAGGTAGAAACAAACAATATAACCCTTAAATTATCATTTTAAAACCAATTGGGATCCATATATTAGATGTGAAGCCTTCTCTCTTGGTTTCTTTAGCTTATTAGTAGTATACTCAAGGTGTTTGAAGAGGGTCTGCCCAGGCTCCAGCCCATCCAGAGTTTCTCTTCACTACACAATTGCACTGTGAGCATGGGTAGTTTAGACTTAGTAATGTTGGAAAATGGAAGCATGGTTAAAAAATAATTCATTTGTTATTTTGTTTTGGTCAGAATAGCACCAATCTATAGTAAAGTGAATTGTAAAGTACACCTGTAGTGATATATCTTTTTCAACATTAACATTTATTTTAAATATCTATATCGAGATCCTAATGAACATTACAGACCATGTCCTCTAAGTGTAAAATGGGCCCATTATCCCTCACTGGAAGCTCAGAAGATGATCTCTTTTTCAGGTAGGGCTTCAGTAAATATGCACGAAATGGTGTTAAGCAGAGAGATAACCTTGGGGCTGAATTGTCTTAGCTGAGAACACAGAAATCCTTGGTCAGAACCCAGAGACCCAGATTCCAAACTGGTATATTCTGTCACTAGCTGTGCGAGTACTTGGGCCAGCTACTTCACTAATCTTCAGTTTCTACTTTTGGGAAACAGTCATATAGTGACTTTCTCATAATGAGGATTCATTGAAATAATGTACATCAAGTATTATACTTAGTTCCATTCCAGAGACAGGGTGAGCATTCAGTAAATGCTGGCCATTATTTTTATTTGACTCCGATATGTGGAATATCAGTCCCCTGGAAAGTGCTGACATTTATAGCAAGGCTGCTGAGGGAAAAAGGCAAAAGGAAATGTCTAAGTATGCTAAAAACAAGAAGCCTGGAAAATGTCAAATACACATTGTAACAAATGATGTTTAATTTGGTTCCTCTTTGTAATAAGGGAGCCTGCTGGGACTAAAGATGTGTAGGGCAGATAGATGGTTCATGTTAATGCACACAGGGACTGCAAACTGTGTTTTCCAGAATAGTTAAGAGGTAGCCATTGCATTTATACCTGAGTCAACAGAAAATTGAATTACGTATTTTCATTTACTGTTGCCTCTTGGGTCAACATATTTCATCAAGTTTTGAGCTGAGAACTAGGCCTGCCTCATTTTTTATGATGCATAGTCATATTCTTCATTTGACCTGGCATTTGGAAAGGCATTTGAGTTCCTTCTTTGGGTAATGGATAATGCCTGTATTTCTCAGATAGAACACTGTCATTGAAGGTATTTCATATATTGAAATAATGTTGCCAGTTTATATACTTCAGTTGGTTTATATTGTGAGTTCATAAACCATATGGGAATTTAAATAACTTGAAATGAGACCTTCGATAGGAAGCCTTCTTTCCCAACTTCCATTTACAGTAAAAACATTCATCTCAACAACCTATTCATCCAGCTGTTGACTGAAATCAAGAATTTATCCCTGTGGCTTTCTTCTGACTAGATGTCTGGCCAATATTTCTATGCCGTGTCACCTCTGGAGGGTGTTGGATATTTTCAGCTTCTCTGACACCAATACCTTTTCTGTCTCTTTAAAATTGCAGATTACTTGGCTGTGTTTATAGCTTGCTAAGGAGACAAGATATGAATCCTTTATTTGGTGAAGGAAAGATTAATGGAATTGAATAAATATCTACCCCTGTGCCTCTCTATGTCATCAGAAGTGTTCAGCCTGTGTATTGTAGCATCATAGGAAACACATTGAAGTAGAGCTGAGAGGTTAAGCCCAGTACTCTGTGATGCTTAAAAGCCTAGATGTTTACATGCACACACAGTGAGGAAGAGATACACCAAAGCAGAGAAAGGGAGTCAGGGAGAGAGAAAAAAAATAGAACTGGTAAGGATTTTGGTTGAAATGCAACTTCAATTTCCCCAACTATTTTTATCACTTAGTACAAGCAAAAGTCATGCCAGATAATATGGGATCTATAGAAATGAAAAAGATGTATTACCCTTATTAAGAATGTTTATAATTATAATAATGTGATATATGAATATTTGCTACAAATTGCTGGATTATAGAAAAAGGAAAAGTGTAGCTTAACTTAATAAGGGGTTTAGGGGTTGGCATGTCCATGGGTACTTGGGTCATTCAGCGGCCCAGTGAGATCACCGAGAGACAAGATTCCTCCAAGGCTCCAATGTGTCCTCCTTGGTTCTGGTGTTACACTCACTCACCAATGACAATTATCTGTAGTACTTCTGGGCATGACATCTTGAATATTAATGACCAGAAGAGGAAAACCCATACTATGTAGCCTTCTGGTTACCTTTTCATAAAACAGAGGAGTTTTTGTTGTTGTTGTTTTCTGAAAACATCTTATCAATCTCCCTTTTTATGTCTTACTGCCCAGTGTGGAGGCCATGATTGATTCCAACTTATCATCTGAGAGGAATACATGTTCCGGCATTACTCAAAATCCCACACATAGGAAGATAAGTTCATATTGAAAAGAAATGTAATGCAGACTAGAGTGACAAACATTATAGAAATATTACAGAAATATGAAAATGACATGATCATTAGAGACAGCAAAAAAGTGTCAAAATGTCACTTTCTTATAGATTTTGAAATATTACTTATAATGCTGTTGTCATTACAACTCTCACAATTGCAGCCAATTATTTATAAAATTATTGATTTTCTGTTTTTCCCTTCATATTGGAACTTCATAATGACAGGACAAACCACCGTCTTACTCGTCAGCATCCCTCTTTCTAAAATGAATAAAAGAAGGAATGCATAGTCTTGGAGAATCTGTAGCATTTGAGCAGACAAGAGGAGGACATTTTGGGTAGAGAGAACATTCTTAGCAAAGTCATAAGTCAGGAAAGCTCAGACCACTGCCCGCAACTTAGAGTAAGTAGAGTAGAAGAGTGAGAAACTATGCTGGGATGATGAAGGATGAGGTGCATGGATTCAGTTAGTCGTCATTAGAGAGAACTGTATAGTTCAGAGTTGGATGATGACATCTAAGAGCTCTGCTCTAGAACAGAAACGTGGCCACGCTGGATTGACTACAAGGGGAAGAGCAGATGTCAGACTGCTGGCCAGAGGCAGTGCCGGTAGTTGGCAAGTTATTGAAATTCTGATGTGGATTAGCAGAGGAAGAAAACTGCAATAACTGCATATCTAGAAACATTACAGATGACAACTGAGATGACTTACTAAAATATATGAGAAGAATGAACTGGCAATGTGAAGACCAAGAGAACCATGACAACAGAATTGTCGATATCAGAAGCAGGCGTTCATGTTGTTGGGCTTTGTTTCCAGGGAATGTGGGTTGAGGAGGTACATGTTGTGGTGAGAAAAGGCAGTAAGGTTTCCAGGGGGATGAGCGTTCTGGACCCCCGATATGGCCATGTAGCAGACATCCAGTGATGGAGATTTTCTAGAATGACAGTAACAAGTATAAAAGTTGTATTAAGTGCTTTCTGAAATATTAAGTAAATTATAAATAATTATAGGAACCTCAGAAAGAATTTAAGATTAAGAAAAGACTTAGAATAAGACTATGACAGAATATAGGATGATAAATTTTAAGGAAATATTTACTGCATCAACAGGTTTTGCCCTACAGTTGTTTAATTGTTGTCTCACATGTGTCTTGGCTTTAATCATATTTGTAGGATACAAGATAGCTTTATGACATCTTTTGATATCTCTTGCTTTCAGTAGATGACAATTAAAATATTCTAGGTGCATGAAAATAGGCTTAGTTTTTCCAAAGAGTTGAAAAGAGAGAGATTTCATAAACAGTGTCACTTTGTATTTGGATGGTGAGTATCAGTTTCTAACAAGAAATATTTGTGTGTATTACCCTTTGGTGTAATTAATCACTTACATTTGGCCAGTGGTTTGATAGACTACATGTGATTGCTAAGCCTTAACTCAGTGAAGTCCATTTAATGTTACCCTTCCAGGTACTCCTTTAATAGTTGCAGTCTCTAAAAAACTTATTCACAAGTAAGTTTAAAAAAATCTGTAATCGTTTTGGGCTGCCTATGAACCCTCTTTAAAAATGTATAACCCTTTAAAATTATGTACGACCTAGGATATGTTACAGGCCTTTGTGAAGGTATCTGAGTGTCAGGCTTCACCTTAAAACCATTTCCTAAAGTACTTTACAAACAACTAACATTTACAGGTAACTTGAGGAAATTACCAGATTACGTAATTTTGTTTCTAGGGGAGAGATTTTGAGATCCTGATTTAGGGGCTAGAAGAGAAATTCAACAGCAATAAATGCATATTTAGTCATGTTACAGAGATAGAACTGAGAGGGTTTATTGCATTATTAGCACAGGACTTTGGGAAGGAAAGGGTTAGCACTTTGCTGAAATTGGAAAATCAAGATAAATATAAGAAGGTTTAGGAATGCTGCTAAGTATAACTATATTTATTTCAGTTTCATATATGCAGAACTTCTCTCAGATTTGGCATGCTATTTTCAAATGTAACTTTACAAGCAGAGTTCAGAAAATGCTGAACTGTTTTGTACATACTGGGTGTTTTTGAACCATAGCTTCTGTTTTCACAGTGGGGATGTACTGCTGAACCTAGTGGTACGCTGTCAAAAACAGCTAATACTCACCAAGCATCTGTTGTAATTTTACATTTAGGATCTCACTTTACTGCTCAAAATATAGCATAGAGCATTACCATATTTTTTTTAGCAAACAAGCATTCAAATCTTTGAGAGATTAAGTATATTACTAGTGTAGTAAATGGTAAAATTAGGATTAAACCCATTTCTGTCTGCTACCAGTATTTACATACATACTTTATATCTCCTTTAGATTTAGAATTTGCCAAACACATGTAGAAGTTTCAGAATTTGTTATAGCTTCATAGACACTTTCTTCCTGAGAGATGTTTTTTAGTTTAGAGTGACATTGCTTTACTATTTTTCTATCAAAAAAATACAAGTCACTATTAGCTATAAGTGAATCAGTGTTATATACAAAGCTGAAAGTTTCCCCCAAACAAGTGTCTTTAAAAGAACCAACACTAATTTTTTTTTGGGGGGGTGGGAAAGTGGATAGAATTGGCAGAGGGGTAAGCTAAATATGGAATTGGCCAGTGGTGTGCTGGCAAACATTTAACAGCCAGCTCTCTATGGAGGGCAGGCAGAACACTGGTTTGCAGAATTTGCTTATATTCATGGTGTTAACGCTCTCGCCAAGACTTATTCAAGCTGCCAACCTGATGTCACTGAATGCAGAATTGGAAGGGGTGCATAGCAGCACACTCTGCATAGAATTTCTACATACACAATGAATATAAATGGCCTCAAGAACATATATAATTGGCCCTGACTGGTGAGCTCAGTTGGACCCTGTGCCACAAAGCGAAGGTTGCCAATTCGATTCCCTGTCAGGGCACATGCCTTGGTTGCAGGGTCAGTCCTTGGTTGGGGCAAGGATAAGAAGCGACGGATCGATGTATCTCTCTCACCTCGATGTTTCTCTCCCTCTAGTTCTCCCTTCCTTTTCCTCTCTCTAAAAATAAATAAATAAAATCTTATTAAAAGAACTTACATAATCGTAAAATATTAGGAAGTGATGTTTTGAGTATTCATTACACTCGATTCTTAACATGATTAACTTTAAGTTTATATAATTTAATTTTTAATAATTATGTTCACAGTGGGCTCATGAATTCCAAAACTATTTAACAAGTGGTCACCATAAGGCAGTCTGAAGTGGCTCCAGCACACCACTGATGGGTGCAGTAGAAGAAGATAGCATCTACATCATGCAGGAAACTATGTGGGGAGCGTGTAGCTCCATCTCAATGTAGTTTTCTCCTACTCTTTCGAAGTTTAGTGTGAACATCAGCTTCAATAATGGAACTGCAGTAGTGATGTTTTCTGGGAAGGTTTCATCGTATTCTTGCTAATTGAAATTGATTATTCATATTTCTGTACCAGTCAAGGCAGCCCCCATGATTCAAAGTTAGCATGAAGATCAAGTTTCATATTGCCTCAGGGATGAATGAAGACAGCAGAATTTTATCTCTGAAGTTCCCTGTCATTTCTATTACTACTGATTATATAGGAGATAGGAGTTATCCAACGTTTTATTTTTACTTCAGTTCAAAAGAAGGATGAAAACTGGGTTTAAGCACAAAGTAAACAGGTGTAACTCCAGCCTATGGCACTTGGAAAGTAGTTTCAATTATTGAATGGCATTTAAAACTGAGGGTAAATTATATAATTTACAATAGAATATACTTAAAATATACTTTGTTATTTTCTGAGTTGTTTAACCAAGTATTTTATATATTAAACCAGATAAAGACTTGAGACATCCTCAGGCTTTGTGTAGACTCAGCGTAAGGCTTTCTATATATGCATACTGATGTAAAGATCACGTTAATTAAGTACAGGGTGGGAAAAAGTATGTGCACAGTTGTTAGTACATGAAACAGTTTGTTCTTGTATTATTTTTTCTTGTATTATATATTTTTCCATACAAATAACTGTAAACCCACTTTCTCCCACCTCTGTATTTTGAGAGTCAGCTTAGATGATTCTCTGAGAAAAAGCACATTTACAATGGTGTCTGCCTTTTCTGGGTGTCTACATGGACATCATAAATTGGATTGGCAGTACATGGTTTTTCATATATGTCTGTATGTAGTAGGGTAGTTAAGATGCCACGGTTTGGAGCCACATAAGCTTGCTATTTTTCTACTACATATATTTTCTTACAAACAGCAGGGTAGGAAAGTGAGAGGAAAAAAGGGGGAATAATTTGGCAGTGAAGAAACCTGACAAACTCTACCCGAAGCCAAGCATTCAGCTTAACCTCCACAGGGACACCGCATATTGTTAGGGAATACCGTGTATGTAATACGATGACAGTGGCACTTCGCCTCTGCAGTCTTCCTCCCCGAAACACATTTCCTCAGTCTAACCATAAGGAAAACACCAGACAAATCCCAGGTACGTGACATTCCACGAAATACCTGACCAGTAATCCTCAAAACTGTCAAAGTCGTGAAGCACAAGGAGAGTCAGAGAAATCTTGACAACCAGGAACATCTCAGGAGAAACGATGCTTATATGTGATGTGATAGGACTTAGGTGGGACCCTGGAGCAGAAAAAAAGACATTAGGGAAGACTCCGGCAATCTCAGAAAAGTATTTGCTTTAGTTAACAATAATATATCAATGTTGGTTCATTAATTATGACAAGAGTGCCGTGGCAACTTAAGATTCTAGTAATAGGTAAAATGGAGTATGAGGTATATGGTAATTATCTGTATTATTTTTGTAAAAATTCAATAGATTTAAAAATATTCTTTAAAAATGGTTATTTAAAATAAAACTGTATGTCCAGCAATGTGGGGATATCTTATATCCTCATATTCAGCCAAGAATCTAGACAGCAAAGTGCATGTGGGATATGACTTCATTTTCATAAAGTTCAAGGGCAAGCAAAACTGATTTGTGCCATTGAAAGTCAGGAAAATGCTTCCACTTGGGAGAGGATGTGACCAATGGGGCACAAAGGTCTTCGGGGTGCTGGTGACGTGCTGGTGACGTGCAGATTCTCTAGTCTCTGCGTGGGTCCCGTGGGCATGTGCACCCTGAGAAAGCTCTTCGAGCTGAACCCAGGATTTTTATATTTGTCTATATATTTGTTATGCATCAATAAAAATTAAAAAGTGGGATTATTTGATTTTTGCTTAGTGACATTTGGATTACATAGATTATAAATGGTTTTTTAGTATTAAATAAAACACCAAAATGCATTTTATGGAAAATGACTTAACAGAAAATAAAAAGTAAGGAACTGTACAGTATTAACTCATAAATGCAACATGTAAGCATTAGGTTGTGAAATTCCAAATTGACTCTAGAATGAGTTAGGTGTCCCTCCTGTACTCTTCTATGGGACTCTTACAAACTTTACTGCTCTACTTAGTCATTAGATTGTAATCATAATTTTTAAATGTCTATTTTCTTCAACAGAATAAGATCATGGAGAACAGAAACATTATCTTATTTATCATTTCTCTCCAGTGCCCAGCATATGTTCCCACAGGTTGTGTGTGATCAGTAATCACTGGTAAACATAATATAAGGAATAAATACAGGAATATTTCAGTAAGTATAACTGAGTATCCCTGACTGTTTTGAGATGTGTTCACACATTATGTTTGATATTTCTCTCCTCCCATTCCTTTCTTTTATCTCTCTGATCATTCCTAGAAGTTGATTACAGGACATTCCCAGTTGATCCTACATTTTTCTCTTTTTTTTCCTATTTTTTATTTCAGTCATTTTGTCTAACTTTATGGGATTTCATCTTCCAACCCTTTTATTGGAGTTTTAGTATGGTAATAAAGTGTTTAATATGTGAGAGCCCTATTTTATCTTTTATTACATACTTTATAGAACAGCGTTCCCTTTTAAGTGAATACAGTATGCTCTTTCCACCTCTGGAGATATTCGTAATAGTATCTGCAGCTTACCTTTTCTCTCCAGTGTATCTTCTAACTTCTTTCCCCCTGTTTTTATCCTCCTAGGCCAGTGGGTGTGGGTGATAGGTTAAGAAGACTTTTTCTTTAGCTCTAGGCTTTTTTCTGAACTGTTCTGGAGCAACAGTTATGGGCCAAGCAATATATTATTATATACTGGAGGGAGACTAATTTTGTCTTTGCCTAATGAGTCCATTGTCTAGTTTCCATGCCAAGGAAAAGAGATGGAATAGAGGTAGGAATAGAACCTTTCAAACACAGGAGCCAGCTTATACTTATGTATTAAAGTAAGAAAGAACATGACATGCTTTGGGAAGTGGTTAAATATCATTGCAATACAGAGCACAATTGCAGGAGTGATAAAAGATGAAGTTAGAAAGATAAGTAGAGACCAGATCGTGGAGAGTGTGTGGTATTCGTGTGGATTAGGTTTAACTGAGGGACTAATTCTTAAAATAAAAGGAGTTAAAATGAGTTCGATGTCTATCTGTTCATGTAAAGTAAGTAGTACAGTGTATCGTCAACGTGTATCTTCCATGTTCTGGTCCAGCCATGGGCTCAGCATTCCACCCAGCAGAAAGAGGAAAGGGCAGCAGCTCACAAAATTTCTCCCCAAACAGTATTTCCTAGAAGTTGTACCCATTACTTGCCTTCCATGTCTCAGCCAGTATTGTATGTCACACCTGTTAGGTACACAACAGACCAGAAAATGTGGGCTTTGGGGAGAGGAGGGCCATGTGCCCAGTTAACTTTCAGGTGTTCTTTTAACTGAGGAAGGAGAGGGAATTTGCTAAGGGACACAGTGCTGTATAGGAGTTTAGAATTTATTTAGACACTGGGGAGGGTCCTTGAAGAGGTTTAAGCCTGGCAGTTTTTCACTTTAGAAAGGTTCTTGGCTGTGACAGGAAGAATAAGGTGATGCGAGAGTAAAGGTGGTCCAAGCAGACAGGCAGCTGTGAGAAGCGCATCCGTGTGAGCAATATAACATGATATGGCTTTGTTTGTAAGAAACTGAGGAGAGATCATCATCACTGCTGATGTTAACTACACTGATGTTGACTTTTTTATCTTCATGGTTGAACATTTGAAATGTAATTATTTATAGAAGTATATGAGGTCTGTCCAGAACAAGTCCAGCCACTGTTAATGTAATGAGAATGGTTTGCACAACATTGATATAACCTGGCAGCCAAGGAGAGTGGACTGGAATACCCATGGGTGAACGATGACGACTTCACTGTACTAGTCAATGGGGGCGGTAGACAGCACTGAGTGAGCATGTGTACTGTGTGCCCGTCACACTCAAAATGACTGAGTGAGTAGAGCAACAAATCTGCATCAAATTTTGATTACACTTGAATGTTCCTCAGCAGAAATTATTCAGATGTTTCAGAAGGCCACAACTATGGGCAACTGATGATTGGCAGCTTCATCATGACAATGCACCTGCTTATGCATAATGTCTTGTTCAGAGTTTTTTGGTGAAATATGAAATCACCCAGGTGACTCAGGCCCCCTACAGCCCAGATTTGGTGCCCTGTGACTTCTGGCTTTTCCCAAAACTAAAATCACCTTTGAAAGGGAAAAGATTTCATATTGTCAATGAGGTGATGGGCAGCTGATGGTGATTGGGAGAACTGTGTGAGGTCCCAAAATGCCTATTTTGAAGAGGATTGAGGCATCATTGTCCTCTGTACAATGTTTCTTGTATCTTCAATAATTGCCTCTTTTTCCTATTACATGGCTGGATACCTTCTGGACAGACCTGACATTGACCATAAACCCAGGCTTTTGTCAAAGAGGTGGTGATCAATGCTCTCGATACCCCTTCCTAAATCTTAGAAGATTTCTGTCCTATTTCTGTAATATGTTTGTGTCTCTAACAACGCATATTGTGATTTCTTTAAAAGGCACATATATGTGGTTTAAATTTAAATACAAACATTTAAATACAAAAACATATCAAAAAGTATATTTTTATTACATTATAAGATCCCAGGACATTATCAGTGCTATAGTTTATCCTACTGTTTCATAGAAGATTTTATATACAAGGCATGCTCTTAAAAAACGATCTAGAAATGTCCGCATGTACTGATATGGTTGACATAGAAATATCAAAAAGCTGTATTTTTAAGCAACAGCAAAATAAAGAACAGTGCACAGAGTAAGATCAACGTTACTATGAAAACCCTTTAAAAAGACACACACACACACACCTTCATACAGACACACACACCTTTTTGTCTTTTAAAAATGTGTTATTTTCAGGATTTCCTGTGTAAGTTATTTGACTCAATGAAATCCAGCTATATTCACAAATGCAGCCTAACAAGGGTTATTAGGGGAGTGGGTTTACATGTGCAGTCTGTTCAGTGTCCATCTGCTCAACAATGGGGCATAAATATTCTGTCTCTAAATCTAGTCTCAGTAACACCTGCTCCCACCAGTATTCTACAATATAGACATTACTTTGAATCGAACATAATTGTATTACTATATATGGGTATATTTGCATCATTATTTTCATTTTATATATGCCACATGGACTTTAAATGCAAGCTAAGTACAACACCTAATGCTTCATAAAATAGTGAATCTCTTCTAAAGCTGGAGGTAAAACTCACTGTGTAAGAATTTTGCAAAAATGATATTTTATTCTTTAACTTAGAATCTTCATGAAGGATTTTCACAGTAACCTTCATCCCAGTGTGTGCACTGCTCGGTATTTCTGTTGTTGCTTAAAAATACAGCTTCTCGATCTTCCTGTGTCAGCCATATCAGTGCGCATGCACCTTTCTACGGCAGTTGTTGTAAGAGCTGCATTGTGTATAATCCACGATCTGTTCGTGTCGATGGGTATTTTGTTTTGTGTTTTTTTCATGAGAATTTGTTTTTGTCCTTTTTCTTGTTTTTCAAAGAGTTTTATCAAAAGATCTATAAATTAACATTCCCATATGCATAATGAGAGTATATATTTGTATGTATGTACATATGTATAACAAATAGTATTTTAGTGAACATGTGAGTGGACTATAGATAAACAAATGCACACTTGTATATATATATATATACATACATATATATATGTATGTATATTATACACACACACACACAGATTGGGTGAAATCCTAGAGGCAGGACTGAGGGCCACATGGTATGTTTATTTTTCATTTTGATGAATTTAAAAATCACCCACCAAAATTATTATGCCATATGTTCCCACACAAAGGTTTCGTAGAGCCCAGGGTAGGCAACATGAACACACTGAGCAGCCCATGTGGGAGGAGTTACACTGCTTGTACCGAGACCAAGCAACCTGTTTATATTCTCTTCGAAAACACTGGCTACCAAACTATCTAAATAAAATACCCTCTTTAGGTTACATGGTTGCCAGCAGTATATTATAAAAGTCCTCACTGTTGCTATTATTGTCATTGAAAAAGATATTTTAATGATAAGACTGAGCAATATTTACATTTCTGTTGTATTTCTGTCTTTATTTGCAAACTTTCCCCTTCCCTTTGTGAGCCTTAACTGTGAAGGTGATGAGGGCATAGATCCAGTGCCAGAAAAACCTTTGGGAAAAAGTGCCCAGATATATTGAGCCATCAGTGGAATCTTGAGTACAGACAAAAACTTGGTAGAAAAACAGAAAGTGTCAGGAACTTTATAGCACAAAAGAGACATGCTTCTCATTGTTCGTGTTTCTCCTTGTTTTTCATTGACATACAACCCTTCAGCCCTCCCCCATAACTTTGCTCATTTATTTATTATGGCCTGTGGCAATAATGAGTGCTTAATAAAGTGATACTTAATAACATAAATGCTCAGTTTCTGATGGTGATTGTGTATATTACCTTGTTGACCTTAAGTCTACAAAATTTACTTATACAAATAATCAAAGGATGGTAATTTATAAGGATGACAGGAATTTTCAAGGGATGTTTTTGTAAGTTAATAATTGTTTTTTTAAAGGCAGATGTTTATGGCACTTAATAGGTTAGTGTGTAAAGAAAAGAATGGGAGGAGGTGAATCTACTTATTTCAGACATATATAGAAGTTTTTGTATAAATAAGTGATAAAAATGAGAGAAAGGAGAAATAGTAGTTTAGTAATACTTGAGGACTCAGTTTAATGCTTCATTTTCTGGCCTAATATTTCTTGATTTAATTTATAATCTACAAACTCCAGGATGTGGCGTGTGGGATTATCCATTAAAATTCTGTAGCATCAATCACAGTACAATAAAACCATTCAAGTACATGCCCCATGATAATGCAGGTTTGGATGTTAGAGACCGAAGATTGTTTTGAATCCTCAACCCACCCTTCCTTTTAAAAAGGAAGTTGCCAAATCAAGAGGCTGGACACAGAAGGAAGTGTGAGGCTCCTCTTGGGGAGAAGGGTAGTTGAGGAAAGTCTTCATATGTTTGGTATCGGTCCTTCCCAACTCCCTGGATAGGGAGGGGTGATCACATAGGGGCCAACTAACCAGGAGATCCCCAAATTACTGACCTTATCCAGGAAATCCCAACTAGCCTTGGAACTCTGAGTTTTCCCACTTCTGCATTTAGGACATCATGAGCAGCTGCCACCAGGTGGAGCTAATTTCCAGTTTGGACTCCATAGCTCTCTCTGCATAATACAGTCAGATCCATAGAATTCCAAAGCTGCTAGGTATTTGGGCTTGTCTAGTTATTTCATTATCCTTAAAACATCATTACCACCTTTTCCATGAGTCAGTCTCCCACTTTTTACATTATGACAGAATTTTATAGTGCTGCAATTTCTAATAACTAAAAATCTGCAATTATGCTATCACTGGCCATCATGGAGGAAAAACTCAACTGAGTAGAGATAAATTGTGTAGCTAATTTAAAGTAATATGTTTGCTGGGTTTGGGCTCAGTTGTCTGTTCACTTCTTATAGAACCTCTTTTTAAATAGATGTAAGGGTGAAGGGCGGTAACTATCACATGGGGAAAAGTCATGTATTTTCCCCTCTCATCACATTAAGCTCCAAAGAAAGTAGAATGACTTTCTAGTGGTTGTAATGACTCTGACTGAAAGTTTAAGCACTTATCAAGCATGCCAAAATAGCGGGAAAATAACTGGGAGTGTAGATGTCATTATCTAAGATCCAGTAATTAACTGTAATTACAAATAAGCTATAAAAGGGACATATTTCAGTTGATATATTTATATACGCCTTGCCAAAGTAGCTTATTATCACATTTTAAAAATAGCCACATATATAATGTTTGTCTATTATAAATACATATAACCAACTTAAGTAGTCATTCTTGATTTATATTATATATGTCATATTTTTGTGCTTAATGTTTCAGTATTAAATTACCTCAGAATTTATTTCATTCAGTCTACATTTATCATATGTCTTCATAAGTGAAGAAAAACATATCTGATGTGTTTCATAGAAATAGTTGAAGTTAATAATAAAATAACTTAATATTTTTATTACTGAGGGCTTTAGAATGGGGTATGTTTGCATTTACCTTAGTAGTAGCCAAATAAATGATTCTTTAATAAAAGACCCTAGATTATTTGAATGAAGGTTGCACATTTGTTATTAAATATGGAAATGTTCCTATACAATCACAAAATCAAATTTATACATTTATTTTTATTTGCTACGTATTTAGTGGCTTCAGTTACTTTATTGCTCATAGAGCTCTAAGGATAAATTAGAAATGGTCCATATATTAGACTTCTGTATAGTTTGGTATTTGAGTGAGATAAATGATTAGCACTCCTCTTGGCAGCTCAGGTTTTAAACCAATTGAGAAATTAAACTTCAGTGCAAGCAAATTGAAGCTAAAATACCACCTAAGTTACTGATGAAGGAAGGCAGCTTTAAGAAAGACACTGCGGTGCAGTGTTGTGCTCCAGCCAGCTCACAGGGACTGTCAGAAGGTCCCCACACCTTCCCAACTCAATTTTCAGTGACGTCATGTTGGTAGTTGATAGCCCTGGTGGAAGTATTTACACCATGAAAATTGGTAAGTGACATTCATCAGGGACTTTTTGTCCCCTGGAGAGCTGGTGGTTAAACAACTAACAGTGTAGCACTGTCTGAAGGTATGAATTAGTCCTAGTACTGAATCCCAGGATTACCCACTGAGCCCCACGCAGGGGAGGCAGGGAGATGCTCTCCTGCTCCAGGAGCTGAACAAAGTGTACTCTGCATGTAGCTTCCTCACAAGAGGAAGGGAAAAGGGGGAGACTTTCTCCTATACATTTCAGTTTCCCAGAGGCAGAAGAACTGGGGATGTGAAGAACCACAACTCCAGAGAAAGGAAACCTTAGAGGCCTGAATAAGTCTTTCCCTACCCATTGCCCCTGCACCTTTGCTTTGCGTTCTGTCTGTGGGATTGAACCGTTAAGAATTAACTATTAAGGAGAAGTGTCTTTACAGGTCTTTTGCCCATTTTTAATTGGATTGTTTTTTGATGTTGAGTTATATAGGTTCTTTATAAATTTTGGATATCAACCCCTTATCAGATGATAATGGCATATATGCTCTCCCATTCAGTGGGTTGCCTTTTCATTTTGTTGAAGGTTTCCCTGGCTGTGCAAAATCGTTTTAGTTTGATGGAGTCCCATTTGTTTATTTTTTCTTTTGTTTCCTTGCCCGAGGTGATATATCAGGAAAAATACTTGCCAAGAGAAATGTCTGAGATTTTACGGCCTATGTTTTCTTTTAGGATTTTTATAGTTTTGAGCAATGTCACCTCAATAAATTCCATTTAAAATAAGAATTAAATATTAAGGGGTATGACTATCCCCTATAGGGAGGAAATTTGCCTTGCATCAGGGCAGTCCTCTTCCTGCCTTTGTGAGGCTGCGTTGTCAAGGCCAGCCACTCTTTCCTTCATACCCACATGGAAGTACTGGTCATCAGTTGTCTTTTGTTGTCACTAAGCTCTACCTGCTGGACCCATATCAGAAAATGAAATATTAGTGATTTAAATTCCATTGTTCTACATGTGGATTCAACTGTAGACATTTCTTGCACATTTTTCCCCCTGCAACATTACATGGCTTCACAATGACAGGCATTCTTCACACTGTGCTGAGAAGCCCATGGCTGTGTAATTTTCTGGTGTGATATAAGTCAGTCTAGTATGTCAACTTCAACAACACTTAGGTTCACAGGATTTGGGGGTTTTTGCAGCTGTTTTAAGTGCCCTGTGGGGGGCCAAAGATGCGCTCTGAAGGCTCCTTCTTCGTGGAGCCCACAGCCGGTGCCATGCCCGGCAGCAGCCAGGAAAAGATGAGGCAAAGAGGAGATGCTTATGTCCACCATTCCACAGTTCCCAGAAAACACAGAAATTATTCAGAATAGTTCAGTGATTAAACTGATTCCGAAGGTTCTCTGTACTCAGTTCTGAAAATGTATTTGCTAGTTTCTTTCTCATCCCCCAATATTTCCAGCCACATTATCTAGCAGAAGCTTTGAAGTTTGATTAATATAATAATAAGATACTCCAATAATACATAAGCATACAGAACTCCAAAATATAGATATAAAACACATAAAGATTCCAATAATAAAATGCGAATAGTAAGATGCCCCACCTTTGTTTAAAAATCTACTCCTCTTTCTAATTATTTGAGAACAAAATTATTTGGTATTTGATCCTCCTGAGTGCTAATGCAGACATATCATCTGAACTCAAACTTCTTGCCCCTGTTAATCTGAAAGTTCAAAGAAAGTGGTTTTTGCCAGTTTATCGTTCTGCTTTTCCAGATCAGAGTCAGGAGCAAGGGCTCATTTGCTCTCTTTCTCCCTCTCTTTCTCTGGAGAAGGAGTACCTTTAGGGCCTCAAAATTACTTTAGTTTACTTTTTAAAAAAAACTGAAGAATTAATAGGACATATGATTACATAAGAACTGGCCCCACAAAAGAAAAGTTCAAAAGTTACCCCACTTGATTCTGGAACCTACTACTTAGAGTTTGTCAAAGACCTTATTTATTTGTTTGTTTGTTTGTTTGTTTGTTTGTTTAATGTAGCTGCAGTGTTCAAGAGGTCTTGTAATCTGTGTTTTCTTAGATTCCTGAGAATTTCTGTCAGTTGTCTTTATATTTGAAGGTTTATTTTTTTAATGTTCCAGTAATGTACTTTTTTTTTTCAGAATGTCTGGAGCTGCCCTCATGTATTAATCTAATCCTTTCATCACAGTTTTTCCTTTCATCTCCTGGGCTGGTGAATTTTTATGTTTGTTCCATTCCTTGGGTATTTGGGTCAAAAAGAGCTACAGTGATATCTGAGGAAGGGATAGTTTAACTCACGAAAGGTTGAGAAAGGAGTGTGGAGCCAGACCCTTTGGTGGTCAAGAGATGACGTTCTATAGCCAAGTTACCTCTACCTGTAGCTACTGAGCTGGTCGGGAGCATGCCCTTCAGTTCGGAGCTGCAGTCCTTTTTACTACACTTGCGTTCCACACTTACTGTCAAGTGCCGTTCCTCTTACTGATGTCTTAGAACGCTTCCTCGGCAAACCTGAGTATGGAGTCCTGGTAACAGATGGGTGCTTCATCACCAGCTCACCCTAAAACGGCTCCCAGAAGCCGGCATAAGGGCAATATCAATACATTTGTCACTTTAGGCAAAATAAGCTTTTTACAGTAAATGTATCAACTTTCTACCTTCTTGTCCCCAAACGTATAATTTGTAGTTATTTTTACATTTGAAATCATATTTCTTATGGACAGTTTTTGCTGTTATCAACACATTTTAAATATTAGTGGCAACATATTTTGTAACGTTCATTGACAGACTTCATTGCAAAAGAAGTTTGCCACGGTGCTCTGTTTATTTGTTTTCTTAACAGATAATCTGGATTTTGATAACTTCACGTACCATACATTAAAATGTTCAAAACTTCTACAAGCTAAAGGAAGCTAACACATTCTTCAGGCTTTGCACTTTTAAAACATTTTTATGTCTGAATATTTTCAAGCATTGTAGAAAAGTACAGAAAATAATACAATAGGCATGTAGGACCAATGATTGAGATTTAACAGATGTTCTTGCTTGCCTTGGAACTTTTTTTCCTGTTTAAAACAAGCAGATAAGCAAAACCCCTAGAGTCTCTTGTTTCCATCCCAATCTCCTCCTTGAAGTTGTTGCTAATTCTCCCTGAGTGTGCTTTTGAACTTTTATTTCACAGGTACCTATGGCATTATGTAGTCAGATTTTGTTTTTAGAATTTGCATAAATAGAATAATGTATGAATTCATTTTAAGTATGACTTTATTGTTGAACGGGTATGAAATATAAAAAAGCAAGAAATGGATTTGAAATTATTTTCCATATTTGATGTGATTCCTTGGTGTCAAATAATTTTATTTTTGCTTTTGTTTTTATGTGCATATGTTTGTTTTTTAAGAAGTATTCAAGAGATTCAATAGTCTTTGTGTTCTTAGATACTTGAAAATTTCTGTCTGTTTCTATGCTTGAAGAATAGTTTTTAAAATGCTCTGGTGTGTATTTTTTCCTTCAGAATGTGTATTCCTGGACGTTGCATATTGATCAGATTTTTTCACCACAGCTTTTCCTGTCGTATTTTGGGTTGGGAAATTTTGGTGTTTCTTATCTTTTGGGGAGCATTTAAATTTGAGATCATCATGTCTGTTGTCTTTATACTTGCCTAGCAACTCTGCTGGCGATGACATTCTTGGGTTACTCTTTTTTCTCTCAGAACTTTGTACACCTTGCTGTTCCATCTTTTGTCTTCTGATATTGCTCTGGGAAAGTCTGATACCAGACTGAATTTTCTCCCTTGAACTTGGTCCTTCTGCGTGGAAGCCTGACCTTGAAATGCTGTATGTTTCTCAGTGGCAGTTGTTCAGCAACTGATTTTACTTGAGTTTATTTTGAAGTTTAAATAACCAATTCACTAGTTTCCTCCTTTTAGAGAAATTAGCCTTTTAAATACATTATTTTTCTGTTGAATGCTAGAGGAATCTATTTCCTAGGAAAACCAGTATTTCCTGTGATGTATAACAACATGGTATTTCTTCCATATCTACTATTTCCTCTCTAATCCACATCAGTAATGCCTTTAGACCTGAGCAAGAGAGACTTTTGCTTTGGAAGCTGTGCTTTAGAAGAGCACTTCAGTGTGCCCTCCGCTAGCCGGGACAAAGCAGCCTTGCCCAGGAGCCTTCTGTGTTTCCCAGTTCAGTCATTCCCTGGACCTGGAATTCTCCAACCATCAGCTTCAAACATATTTCAAGGACTAGTAGTAGCTCCCTGTCATGACCCTTCTGTCTGAGGACGGTCCAAACCACTGCTACAGTTCCATTTAGACCCAAAGATTTGCTGAAGGTTGACTGTTTGCAGACTGCCCAGAGTAGCTGGGAAGGATGTGTTGGGATATCTACATAGGTGCATTTGCGGCCCCTCGGAGTAGGACAGACAGGTGGGAAAAGTCAGATGGTGGCCCACGGTCAGGGCTCGGGAGCCTGGAGCAAGTCCTTCTTCACTGCCAGACTCGGACCTAGAATGCTGACTTGTCCAAAAATTCAGTATTTAAACCTGGTCTTTCACGTCTTTTTCTCAAAGTATATTTTTTAAGGTGGAAGGATAGAAAATGTAAACATTTTAAACAGTTTTTATTAGCTTGAAATCACCATCATTTTATAGTTCAGTGTCTGGTATTTTACTCTTACTCCAGACCGTGAAAATGTTAGGGACATGCCTGTCTGATGTCTCTGGTTCTTTTGCAGTCACAGTGTGTCCAGCCTGCACTCAGCGTTGATAATTCAGTTTCAGTCATCTCTCTGTTTGCGGTTCTGTTTGTATTTATCAGTGTAGTAATGGTTGTATTTTAGAAATCATTTTCTTTCTTTGGCTCTTCAATTCTTTATATTTTATTCTACCTGACATATAATGGGGGACCCACAAAAGACCAGTGTTATCTTTTGGAGGGTGGGGCCCTTTGTAGTACAGGCTTCCCCGCTAGCTGAGTGTTTTGGGAACTCACCTGTATCAGTGTACCAGCTGGTGGTGGTGTGTGAGCCGGCCTTGGGCTTCAGTGATTTATTTTTTTAAGACTTTTTCAACACTTTTGCCCATTTCATGATGGGTGATTTACGAGCCTATCTGCCCACACTGCACTTAGTATTTAGCAGTTTTTGACCAAAAATGGCCTGACCTCCATGCCCCACCCTCCCTATTCACTCAGTCTTGCCCCTGAGCAACATTTTTTGTTTCCCCAAATGAAAAAGTCCTCAAAGGGAAATGTTTTGCCAAAATGAAAGAGGTGGGGAAAATGGCAGAAGCATTAAAAGGCATCAAAATCGATGAGTTCCAAAACTTTTTTGAGCAGTGGAAAAACAATCTCAGTTGGTATATTTCATCAAATGGAGAGTACTTTAAAGGTGACTGAAGTTTAAACATGTAAAAGTAAATGCACAATTTTTTATAAATAAATTATGGTTTCTTGGGGGTCCCCCCATATATATATCTTACTAAGTATTTTTATAACACAAACACTCAGGGAAAAGTTTCTTCAGTTTCTTCCAAACTGAGTTCTTCACCTGTCTTTCACATTATGTGTTCTTTTGTTTCTTTTCTTTTCCCTCTTGCCACAATAGTGTTTATAAATCATAATGCCGATTTTTAATTTAGTATTTAGTCCCCTTATACCCGCCTCCCCCTGCTTTCACCACACTGTTGTCCATGTCCATGAGTCCTTTGCCCGTTTTCCTTGATTCCCCCACACCCTAACCTCCACACCCCAATGACTGTCATCATGCTCTCTGACCCTGAGTCTAGCTTTGCTTGTTAGTTCCATTTTTTTTAAATATTTTATTTATTTATTTTTAGAGAAAGGGGAAGGGAAGGAGAAAGACTGGGAGAGAAACATTGTTGGGAACCGCTCTGCCTGGTTTCAGGAGTTGTAACTGCCCTCCGTGGCTAAGGCTGAGTGAGCTGCCACTGGACTGTGAGTCACTGAGGAAACAAAGCTTATCTCCCTGGCAAGAGCGCTGCTTCTGCCATCTCTAGCCCCCAACGCTTGGTTGGTTAGTCAGAGTCTATGGATACGACCCCTCAGAGAAGGGGCAACCCTAGCAGACAATCATGTGGGAGGCCATCTAGAAAGGACTCGGGTGCTACAGCAAAGTGAGGGTGAAGGACCCTCAACCCCCACCCCCCACTCCCAGCTATTCTGACATAGACCGAGTCCCCTTTCCATTTGGGAGAAGCGCTTCCTGGCTCTAGAAACTTAAGCCTGAATTTATGACGGGGAGGGGGTGCAGCCCTCTTCTGGCTAGAGTGGGCTCCTGGGTGCATAAGAAAGATTTCGTAAAATCCTGTGATGTCTGCTTTGCTAAGAATTCTATCATCCATTTGATAAGGGTCCGGGCAGGAAATGAGTATGCCTCCTAAAATTTTTGAAACCCCTTACCTGACAGACACTGACTCAGATTAAGCCCTCACATTTCTTTCAAATGTTATCTATTGTTTGCTCCTTGCCGCCTGACATTGATTGATGAGCTTTACCTGTATCCCTGTGTGTTATGAACTTAATAAAAGCCATTGAGGCAAGGATTCGGGGCCTTTCTCCCTTGAGAGACTAGCCCCTTTCCTACCCAAGCAAATCATGTGTTGGTAGCATTATGTTCATCTGGGGTGGACGGGGGGGGGTGTCTGCAGGTGGAGCCCCCCCACAAAACATCAATGTGTGGTTGCCTCTCACGTGTCCCCGACTGGGGACCTGGCCTGCAACCCAGGCATGTGCCCTGACAGGGAATCAAACCGGCGACCCTTTGCTTCACAGGCCCATGCTCAATCCACTGAGCCACACCAGCCAGGGCCCATTTGTTTTTTAGACCTCACATACCTGTCAGAATGGCTGTCTTCAATAAATCAACAAACAAATGCTGGTGAGGATGTGAAGAAAAGGGAACCCTTTTGCACTGTTGGTGAGAATGCAGATTGGGGCAGCCACTGTGGAAAGCAGTATGGAGATACTTCAAAAAATTAAAAAAGGATCTGCCTTTTGACTCAGTGATCCCCCTTCTGGGAAAATATCTGAAGAAACCCAAAACACTAATTTGAAAGGACATATGTACCCCTATGTTTATTGCAGCATTATTGACAATCAAGAAGATATAGAAGTATCCCAAGTGTCTATGAGTGGATAAAACAACTATGGGACATTTACACAATGGGATACTACTCAGCTGTAAAAATATAAGAAAAATTTACCCTTTCCAACAACTTGGATGGATCCGGAGGACAGTTTGCAAAGTGAAATAAGCCAGTCAGAGAAAGACAAATACCATATAATTTCACTCATGTGGAATCTAATGAACAAACTGAACTAACAACCAAAATAGAGACAGATCATAGATAGAGAGCAGGTGACAGCTAAGGTTGCAGGGAGGGGCAGTTTAGGGGTGGAGATATTGAGCAAAAAGGAAAAAGAACTCGTGAGCATGGGCAACAGTGTGGTGATTGCAGGGGGAGGGATGTATAAGGAGACTATAACAGAAAAAATACAATAACTTTTTTTTAAAAGAAAAATGTTTCAAGAAATAAAATGACCTCCTGGTAAGTAGGATGTCCTTTGTTAATTTACTGTTTGAGAAAGGCTAATTTAGATATTTTAATTTTGAGAAGGATTTGTCCATACACTTTTCTTCATACATGCAGAGAGACTAATGCTCTATAATGACATTGCATCTGTTAGGCCAAGAGTCTCTCACAGGGTGATGTGTGAGCTGGACAATGCCTGCATACAGATTTGGCTTGACCTGCATAACCATTTTTTTAATTGCACCATTGCTGAAAAAATCTATAAATGTCACATAAAAATCAGTTTTTCTAGCTTCTCTTGAAAACTTTTAAAAAAGGCGGTCGAGGCCCTCTTTCCGTGCCCACGTGAGACAATCACGCCCCCCTCCAATCACCACATCTCCCTTCCTTATGTCAGTGCACATGTGTACCTACCACTCCCCTTCGCGGTGTGTTTGAAAATGCCATGTTACTTTATAAACACCCATCGTATGGTCCTGGGGAAGTGTTTAACACTAGCCTTCTGAAAAAGATTGAATGAATGTCTAAATATTATAAATTACTCAGAATAGTTATTTTCTAATTACTGATTTACACATGAGAAAAGTATGTCCTAAAATCCATATACATAATTCTACATAAATTAAACTAGTTAAATTATGAGATTTCAAAGCATTTTCTTTATACTATCATAATTTCATATAGTATGGTGTATTTTTAAAATAATGATTTTTCTTAAAGATATTAACTTAAAGAGCACATTTTTTCCATCTTTGTATTAAACTAGTGATCAGGAAAAGAGAAATTCAGATTTTTAAAGAACTGGAATTTATATTAACAATGTAAATATGCTATTTATTTTTTAAAGATGTAAGTAGAGTACCTGGTAAAGTACAATAGAACTATATACAATTTTGGCCACTAGAGGGCTTTCATTGATATATGTATCTGGATAGATAGTTCTGAAGAAATAAGGCCTGCTTGAGTGTGGTTGGTAGGTTAATAACATGAATGTAATAATTTATAGTTTTAATTTAAACATTTTACCTAAAATGTCATATGATGTGCCTGAGTATGATATTGTTATGTTACAGAATTGCATGCTTATGATTTATTTTGTAATAAAGAGGGGCATTATTTATGCCAGACCCCTGTATATACCTGTGAGAGTATAATTATGAAGACAAACAATGAAGTTTATATAACTGCCAAGGATTAAGTATATAACTACAAAGCTTTAAATGTAATAATATATAAGATACACAAGAATCTTATCCTGACTAAAAGCAAAATATATAATATTTGATATTGTGGGGAAGACAATGTTTCATATTTTAATAAGTGAGAAGTACTCAATAATAGAAATTCACAGGTGGGATAAGTTTTAAAGTTTTTATATGTTCATTTCCTTAACATTTTAAAATGTTAGAAAAATATTCTACAGATTACTTATCCTGCTACCATATATAAAACATATATTTATAGTATTTTGCAAACAGTTCTATTAGAACTAAACAGTGGGACTAAGTGTTGCTATGAATACTCTGTTTTGTAAAGAAAAAAATCATGTTTAGGTCTTTCGCGGGTTTTTCAACAGAATGAGAGCTTTGAAAGATCAGTTTTCAGAGTTCTAGCAGATTTAAATGGCTGTTGACCACCCATGGTGAAAGTTTTCATTGTTTTTCAAATTACGTGTAGTTTACTTTTGTAAAATATCTCTGGATCCCTGTGACAATGAAGACAGATGCTTGGGAAGCCAATTCTAAAAGAATTCCAAATTTTAAGTTCCCTTTTTCTCTTTCATCTCATATAGTGTGGTTCATTAAATAAGACGTGAAAGTGTTATAGTTTAAAATGCAACCCCCCCTACTCCATTACAAGTGCTAGAACTCAGGCACGAAAGGGAATAGCATAATGCTTGCATGCCTTTATTAAACCAAGGATAACGATCCCCTGTGTGTCCACACTAAGCGCACCCCCATAACTGAGCTAGATTAGGTATTTTCAAAGGTGGACAGATATTTTAAAGATGGACTTTAGCAATTTTCAAATGTTTTCACTAATGTGAAAATAATGTAATATAACCTAACCATTTGTGTACTTTTCCATAATTTTCTCTAGCGTTCTTATGACAATGATAATTTTTAATGACTTACCTTAGGCAATGGCTTTCCTTCCTGAAGTCGCTCACATCACTCCTCTCTTTGAACCTGGAGTGTGACTTACAGGTAGGGGCCAAACGCGGGATACTTAGCATGGTATTAAAGACAGACAGGAATGCTGTCCCTTCTTCACCTGCACCTATGTCTATTTCTGTCTTTATATATTTTTTCTCTTCCTAGTTTGCCCCTACATTTATTAAATATTCCCCAAACTGTGCGTGTGTGCACACACACACAAACACATACATACACAGAAGCCACACCCTTTGCAGTCCACCATGTTGGATGACTTTCCACTCCTGGGAATCTCAATTTATTTTTCAAACCGTTCTTCCTTTACTTGGCCTTTTACTGTGCCTAGAATACTCTTCCACTGTTTTCTACCTGCAAAGCCATTTTTAAATATTTCCTGTTTCTAAGACTTTCCCTGACATTATTTTTCCCTCCCTGTAGAATTTAATTTTTCCTGCCTCTCTCTAACCAAAACATTTTCTCCTACTCATACTCTAGAGCTTGTCATAGATACCACAGATAACTCCTTGCACTTTCTTTCTTCTTCTTTAAAAAAAACAACAAAGTAGAGAATTAAAATCAGTAAGGACAGACCCAGTTTCACCATCACACAACTAGTGAGAGTCAAAATTATAATCACATCCACATGTCCTACAGGGTTAATCTCAGTGTCACATATCAATATTTCTTGTAATATTACTTTGAATGTTTAATAAAGGCTTTATTGCTACATTATAATTATGTGCTTGAGATATCAAGGAAAGGAGCAGAATAATTTTTTGATGTTTTTGACAAGTCATTTATTATTCTACATAAATTCTAAAATTTAGACAAATCATAGTCTACTATACTAAATTCTTCTTCTTTTACATTATATGCTGAAGATTTATTTCAATACCTGAGATGTACAAAGTGAAACATGTCAAAATGTCATTGTAATATATAAATATTTCTTTGGAGATAGTGATAAATAAAATGCTTTATAATATCACAAGTTTATTTTAATGTATCATTTAAACATTTTTCTGCAGCAGTTATTTCTGAAAGTATCATTTTTTAAGATATGTGTGTATATGTATATATAAGGGAGGTTAGAAATTCAATGAACATAGGTTATTTACCATCCAAATTTATCACCACAAAACTTTGTAAACATGCACCAAACTGTAAAGAATAGGTATATAATGTAAAAATATTTTGTTACAGTATTTTCCCTTTAGTTTATTATTTATTTACTCAATATATATTTCTGTTACAGACATAAAAGAACAGGACAGCCTCCCCTCTCAGAGCTTACATTCTTGCCAAGGTCATAGACCTTAAAGAAATAATCACACAGTTAATCAATCACTTTATTTCTAGCCATGAAATACAGGCACAGGAGCTCTGGGGCTGTGCAATAGGACTTCCAGGGAAGTTTGAAGATTTTCTTGAAGAGAAGATATGTAGGCTACTTTTTGAGGATGGGTGGTGTGTGTGAGCGCACACACGTGTGTGGTGTTTGTGCTCTGGGAGGAAACACTGAAGAGTAACTAGGTTTAGGTAGACAGTTCTGACACAGAGACCCAGAGACAGGAACTTAGCATCTTCTAAGCACTGTAAGAAATGACAAGAGCACAAGATGAGGAGAAGTGTCATAGGAGCATACCGCTGTGGAAAGCAGGACCAGACTCCTAGGACTTGGTGACCTTATCAAGTATTTGGTCTTTATCTTACAAACAACAGGACGCTACTTGAAGTTTAATCATTTATACACACACACAAACACATTTAAAGAAACCTCTGTCTGACTACAATGCAGAGAATGGATCAAATGGAAGAAATAGTGAATTGGATGGAAAGGAGTTTTGTTTTTGCGTTCTTACCAATGATGCTTACAAAATACGTTTTATTGAGCTCGTTTAACATCAGTATAGAATATGAGGCACATCCTGAGGTTTATTTCATTTATTCTTTTACAAATGCAAAAAGATATAGATTTGAGAGCTATAAGCTTGTGTTAACATTTACAGTTCCATTGTCCTGAGTTACAGCTTTCTCCTGAACATTATTAACATAATGGAATCATTTTGAAGTTTATACTCACACAATGCAGGTACACGAGCCTTTTACATCTCTTAAGCTGTTAAAACAAATTATGATGAGGGATGTTTCCTTTTCCATACCTTACAGGCAGCCTCAGTAGATGCATGTTCCCTGTTCAAATAACAGGATACCTTATGAAAACAAATTAAAGTGAGCTATGACAATTCTGCCATTATAATCTGGGGGTAAAGTTTGTTACAGAGGAAAGTGGCAAAACACCTCGCTCACTGAAACATGGGACTTAGATGAAGCAACCATTCTGTGTAGTACACTTTGATTATATGAAGCTACATTATGCTTCAATAGCACTTCCTCCCATAGTACTTAACTGTTTTGTTTCTTTGTTTGAAACAGTAAGCATTTGAGTATGTCATAATTAGAAATTGTGTATAATAATTTGAGGAATTTTTACTTCCTTCAGGAGCATCTCAAAAATGCTTACAGTTCAATGAGGAAAAGTTAAATTAACCCAGATCCCTTTGTATTATAAGTTTAAAAAATTAAATGTCTTAGTTTGCAAACTGTAGATTTAAAAATGTTTGGATCATTTAGTGTTTCAAGTAACATAAATTGTTGAAAGTGGTATAATTTTTCAAGGCTGCTGGAGTCTAATAATGTTTTTTGGGCAAATCATATCCGTGATATTTAGACCTGTGCTGTCTTTGTGCTATGACTATTAAATAATTAGGCTTAAAATGAAATGAACCTACTAAAACATGTGTTCTTTTGACTGTCACAAATTTGGAACTTTTAGGGATTTATCTCTAAATGGTAGATCAAAGTGTCTAAATTTCTTAACATGGCTGACAGGGCCGCCCGCAAACCTGTCCTTTATCTGTCTTTTCATACTTATCTCTTATTCCTGTCCAATCTACTACCTTACTCTTTACTAATACAAAAAATTTATACTGCATGCTTTAATGCCATAGCACATGCTATTCCTTCAGCCAAGAAATACTTTTTCTTCAAATTTCATTTTGTTATTCAAAACATCTGTCATCTGTTGAAGGTACCTCTGACCAGTGACACCAATAGACCTTGGAAAGAGGTCACCTCCCCTTTTCCTGCTTTCCTGTACTTGCCAAACCTTTCTACTGCCCACATCACACTGTATGGTAATTATTGGTTTACATGGAAGAATTGTGTCTAGTTCAGCCTTTTCTTTGATTTTCCTGGGCAGGATTTTAACTCTTATGAGGCTACTACATGCACTTGCATCCCGATCTCCAAATCAAGTCCTGTGTGTAGATTTATAAGTAAAATTCACCTTCCTACCATCTCCATCCTATATCTAGGCCTATTTCCACTACTTGTCTCTGTTTTCCAGATAGTCAGCTGTCTAAATGATATGCTCAAACCCTTTCTTTCAACTTTAAACCATATTATATGACTCATCTTATGGAAGATGAAGAATTAGTCTTTTTTGCTTGTGCCCACATGTCGAAAGGAAACTTTAAGCATCTCAATAGTACAAGTGGAATAAAACAATTTTAATGAACTTATAAAAGTTTAAGCCTGTGTTTCTAAACTTGAGCCTCTTGAAAGGGAATGCAATTCAACATTCAAATGGATTCCTTTTTTGCACTCCATTATTCTCATCATCTACCCTGCAAAGTTCACGTCTTCATAGCACTCATGTGGGACAAGTTTTCAGTTACATGACCTGTTGAATGTAACTTATTTTTTTTTCTTGAAGCCTGTTTTAATTTAGAATAATTGCCTTTTAGGGGCTGTGGTATAGTTGTCGTTCTTAAGTTCTTCTATTTGCTTTCGTACTGATTGTTAGTCAAGAGTACTTGGATCTCTTGTGTTCCTCCTTGCTTGGATTTCAATCTACTGTGCTATAGTATATCCTTAACTTTTGAAAACTAGATGCAAGGGAAGTAAATTGTCTTGGTTTTTAATATCTAGAAATATTTTTTTTGTATAACTGGTTGTTAATTTTAAACCAGGTATAGAATTGGGGCTGAAATCATTTTGCGCCAGAACTTTTTGAAGTTACTGGTAAAATATCTTTCACCACTTTTTGTCCTGAAGAAACTCTGATGATTATTTAATTTCCGTTTCTTTCCAGGTGTCCTGGGGTTGCTTGGTGATTGACTTTGTTTTCTTTTTCATGCATCCAGATTAGTGCGCAGTTGGTTCTTTCTATATGAAGCTTCATTTGTATTGTCATCTACGGAATTTTCCTTTATAATTTCTTTAGTTTACCACTCCACATTTTAATTTTCTTTTCCTGAAGCCCTGAATTTTGGTGTCAAAGCTCCAGGATTAATTTTACTGTTCTCTATGATTTTTAATGTTTTCTTTAATGTTCTTTTATTTTTTAAAAAAAAATTAATGATTGGGAATATTTTAAGATTTTATCTTTTATGCTTTCTATTAATCTTTCTTAATTTAGTATTTATGTTTTGTATTCCATATTTTGTCTTTTGTATAATAGTGTGTTCTTATTTTGTAAATCAATACATTCACAAACCTGTCTAAATTCATTAATTAGAGTTGTTACAAAGTTCACTAATAATGGCCTCTTCATCTTCACTATTTGTCTGTTAATACATATTAGTCCTTGTATTCTTCTAGATTTTTTTTCTTTCTTAATTTTATTTTTTCTACTTTTTAAAAAATTGTTGTTCAAGTACAGTTTTCTGTCTTTTACTCCCATCCTCAAGGAAGGTTCTGACTGGTCTTCCAGTTGCTGTCCTGCGTGTTTCTGTTGGATACACTCTTGGGTCAGCCTGCATTTGGGTTCAGCCACTGAGCCCGGTCTAGAAGTTATAGCTGGGAAGTGTTTTTACCTGTCTCTTTCTCTTGGCTTCTATTCATTTTTCTTTTCAGTTTTTGCTGTTTTTGCCACAAATATATATGTATATTTGTTTTAATAAATCAATGTTGAAGATCTTAGAAGACTTTACAAATTTCCTTGTGCAGATTTAAGTTGGGGTTAAATTCCACTTTTCCTGTCTTTAAGTTTGTAAGTGAACATCAGTGGTCGAGAATTGCTATGGAGGAGGCCCTAGAGAGAGATTCACTGACGTTGAAAGAGAGTTTTCTTTTTCAAAGGCAATTGAACTATCTATTATGTGTTGTTTTTTAATATTTTATTTATTTATTTTTAGAGAGAGGTGAAGGGAGGAAGAAAGAGAGAGAGAAACATCAATGTGTGGTTGCCTCTCATGTGGTCCCCGCTGGGGACCTGGCCCACAACCCAGGCATGTGCCCTGACTGGAAATCAAACTGGCGACCCTTTGGTTCACAGGCCTACGCTCAATCCACTGAGCTACACCAGCCAGGGCTATTATGTGTGTTTTTTTCTTTTAATTAAACAAGGTAAGCAAGATTTATCTAGAGCAATATAGATAAATATTTAAAGATTAATATACACAAACTATCTTAATTTGGAGAGTGACTGAGAGGTCTCTATTGTCAAGCTGTGGAGCGAGGATTGGATTGCATTTAAGACTCAGATGACAGGAAGAGAGCTCACCTCCAAGTCTGTCTCTGCCTTCCCTTCTCACTAGGGAATCCATTCCAATGTGCTTCTGGGCCGAGTGCAGTTTCTGGGCTTTGAAGAGTTTGAAAGGCTCTCCCAAGCTGGGAAACCTGGGGAGGGATGGAAGTAACAAGAAGAAAAGACCTTTCTCTCAGAATGTACATTTACCCAGTTCCTTAGCTCAGCATATTATTATTACTGAATATCTACACTGTGCAATCACTATACTCTCTGCCAGGGACAAAGATGGAGATATGCGCCTACACGGTCTGAGGGAAAACACACCTAAATAGACCATTCTAGTATGTCAAGACAAGTGTAATAATAAAAGGACAAAACATAGGGAAAGGAGCTCCTATTTTTTAAGTAAATCTGTTTATCTTGAATTTTACTCTAATGATAACTCTACAGTGTCTCTATATTTATTATGTGTAGCCCAATATTTATTACAATAATATAAACTGAATTTTATATTCCCACAAATAAATTGGTTCATATAATCACTTAATATCTTTCAAATTTGCTTCTCTTTCATGAAAAAAATATTTAGTCATATTCTTCCTGATGTGAGAACCTTGAGTTCATGTGATTCCTAAATCACAGTTATCATTATTTTTAAATATCCCACAATCTGACCATAGCTTCCTTGTATGGGACGCTGAGAAAAACCTCCTGAAACCATCAAACACAACCCATTTGTTTAAATCTCTCTGTTTCATTCCCATTAGCAAAGTCCTCCACAGACCTGAGTAGTCACGATTAGTTGGACAGATAACTGAATTTCAGGTTCCAGATACATATTTTTCCTTCGCACCTGATATTTTAGGTGTGGATGGTCATAGACTTACGGTGGATATCATCCTGGCTTCTCTCCGCCAAATAGCTTCACACGATCTGCCCCTCTAGTCCTACTTTCTGTCATCTTGTTTTCACTTTGATTGCATCACATCTGTGGTCATGATTCCTTTTGTTGCAATATGATATGTTGAAGTAGTGTAAGCAAGATGTGGAGGTGTAATAATACGGGTACAGTGTATTCCTTGTCTGGTTAATTTATCCATCTCTCACTTGGCTGCAGTAACCGTCTAACTAGCAGAGTAAATTAACTACAACACCCTTCAATATGTTCTCCACATGGCAGCTGTAAGAACTACTTCTTTTCTTTCTTTCCAACCTTAACTCATGTTGAATATTTCTTTTATTTCCAAATTATAAAGTCTTTCACACAGGACAGAAAATAAATAAGGTAACAAATATAATCCTGACTTAACAAACATTAACACTTTAATGACTTTATATCATTTTAAAAGAAATAACGTATTTCAGCTACAGAGCACTTGCCTCCCAACATCTATTTGCCCCCTAGCCTAAAGTTGGTATGAATGGTTTATTTTCACATTCCATAAACTAAACTAGTTGTGCCTCTATATATGAGCAATATATGGAAGATATTTTTAACTTTTTTATTTAGCATTAGTTTTTTGAGATTTATCCCTACTGTTATATATAGCTCAAGTTACTTCATTAGAGCTAATTTATACTTACTTAACCATTTACTAACAGATTTTTACGGTGCTTCCAGTTCTTTGCTATGGCAAAATGAGCCAACAGACACCTGAAAGGACTGCCTTGTGCTTTCTCAGTGTTTGCACGTCTGGTAAGAGTTTCTTAGAGTCGTCTAGGTTTTGCTTCTAGAAGACCTAAACCACAAGGTATGCACCTCACCCAGATTATTGGGCATTATCCCCAAATTTCTCAGCAGACAGAATTTCCATCTGCCCTGATCGTGTTCAGAGTTCCCATTTATCCACACCATAACCAACAACCGGAATCATTTTTCTTTTTTTAATTGAGTATGAAATGTTATCTCATTTTTCTTCACTTTGCACCACCTAGATTACTAGTGAGATAGAGGGTATTTTCATGGTTTTAGGAAATTTGATGTTCACTTTATGGAAATTACTTCTTTATAATCCCTTTTTTCTCATTTTTTTGTGTGTCTGTACATGATCTCTTAATTTCGTTTCATTAATTTTTTTCATATAAGTATGGATAGAAAACTGCCCTGATTAAGAAAGATTTAGGTTGAGTTTTTTGTATGTATTAATATAGCTGTATCAGATTTTATTTAGTTACTTGTTTGCTCTGTCTGATTTATATCACTTAAAATTCAATCTTTCTCTCTTGTTGAATAAAGTGCTTTAATCTGTTTATACTTGTTACGATTACTGATATATTCACCGTTTTTCTATTTTTTACCATCTTATTTTAGTTTTTGTATTATCTTTTTTCTTAGATTTGCCAACTTTTTATTCTTTAATTCTTATATTATTTTAGAAGTTATGAGTTTATCTATTAGCTCTGCAGTTTGCCTACAATTGTCCATGTGCACAAAGCCTGAGGTTAACCTGTACCATGTAGGCACTGATTTCTTACACACGCAACAAAAATGCTTTAATCTGATTGTTCTCCAACCCAAGTTCTTTTTCCTAGTGTTTTAGTTTTATGTTTTTCTAACCCTCTTTCAAATTAGTCACTAGTATATTATTGTTTTCTATACAGTGTCTATTTTTATTTACTCATGTAACCATTTCTTTCTCTACCCACCTATGATTCTTGTATTTCAGTTCTTTCATCTGGCTTTTTATATTTTTCTGAATTGTTATTTATCAGTACTTTCAAGACTGGGCTAGAAGACCTATACTCTTTGTCTTTATTGTCTGGCAATCTCTATTTCACTCTAACTTTTACAAAGAGTTAAACTATATTACAACTGCAGTTACTTTGTTTCAGTATGAAACACATTTCTAAATTTTCTTCAGGTGTCTGTTGCTTCTCTGAAAATCTATCACCCTAATTTTTGTGACTGTATAAATACTTAGTCTTCCTTTTCAATGCTGTAAAACTTTTATCATTAGTTCAGTGTTTTATATTTTCATTATGGTATGTCTGGGTGCGGGTTTGTTTGTATTTTCCTTTTTGATACTCTGTTACTTCTTTAATTAGGTGACACTTTAATTTCGAAAAATACCAATTCATAGTCTCTTTGAATATTGCTTCTCTCACGTTCAGAACTGTTTTTAACCATGTGTGGTATTTTATCACAACATAACAAGGACTCTCACAGCCTAGCTGCTACCTCACTCCCTACTCTCTAACCTCATCTTTCTCCATGCTCTTCAGCCAGAGGTCTTCAGTGATTGCTGGCGGAAGGGAGGTATAAGGGGACTAAGTGGTAAAAGGAAAAATATAACAAAGATTAGAAAAAAAGTCTTCTTTTAAAGGACCTTCCACAGGCTCTTTCGTGAGTGGACTGCTAACATTACTTCTCTTCTACCCGGTAACTGCAGCTCACCCCTCAGGAGTGCTCCATCAGCTTTCCTGATGGGGCCTGTATGCTCCCCTTGCAATGTCTTGCATTTTTCACTCAGAGCACTCGGGTCAGTGGCAAGTTTACAGTTATTTGATCGAGTATCCAATTAATGTATGTCAGGCTCTTTGACTACATTTCCTGCTCCTTGAGAGTAGTAGTTTGTTTGTTTTTGTTTTTTATGCTGTTGGCATTTTGTATGCACTCGGGAAATATTGATAACAATGTTGAGACTAAAACCATCCAGGAACTATCAAACCGTCAGGGACCCAAGCAGTACTTTTTCATCTCTAAACGTCAGCTTCAGTTCTTTCACGGTAGACCGGCTTTCTCCCCTTTGCTCCAGGCATTTAATACATTAAAAGGCTTGGGGTAAATAACCTTTCTAAATTCAATAGTACACAGCACCCCTGAGCCAAGACTGTGCCTCTATCTCTCACATTCTTTACGTGACTTCCACTTTAATTTCCCTGCCATCTAGAGCTAGAAAATGTGCCACCAACTCTGTGAACCATTTATGGCTAACTCCTTTCCCCCCCTTTTTTAAATTCTGGAATATAACTGAGCAAATATGACTTTTTAAAGTAACAACACCTTCAAAAACCAAATAGGAGCCCTGGCTGGGTGTCTCAGTTGGTTGGAGCATCATTCCACACACCAAAAGGTTGTGGGTTTGATCCCCAGTCAGTGTATGTGCCATCCATCTCTGTCTCTCTCTGTCTCTCTGTCTCTCTCTCTTACACACACACAAACATACACATCTCTCTCCCCCCTCTCTCTTTCTCTCTAAAATCAATAAACATATCCTTGGGTAAGGATTTAAAAAGTCAAATAAGAAAGACTGTGTTTGCTCTCACTTGAATTAAAGAAATGACCCTCAGTACATTTACTTAACGAGTATTTGTTGAACCATTATTGAGTGCCATTCATTACATTAGGCTTTTAAGATACAGTAATAAAAACAAACAAGGTATGTGATCTTACTGAGATTATAGTCTAAAGAGGAAACATTCTGATACTAACTCTACTACTAAACCTATAATAAAAAATACGTGAATGCTTGAAAGAAAGGAATATGGTTCCTTGTGAATGTTTAATAAGTTGACTTGACCTCTAAGGGAAATTGCAGTATGATGGGGAAGTTTTAGTTTATGAGTGATGGCTGAGCTAAGATTTTAATGATTAATAGGAGTTACTAAAACAAAGAAGAGAGGTCAGAGCATTCCAAGGAGAAAAAATTAGTATGTGCAAATGTCCTGTGGCAGGAGACAGACTAGCAATTATGAGTGTCTAAAAGAGACCAGACATGTTTAAGACCAGAAGAGAAATGGGAAACTTATCAGAGTTTAGGATATAGAATTATTTAGGCATGAAAGACAGTGATGTGCTGGCTTAAATGGGCTATGAAGCTTCAATTATTATATTTTTAGAGATTCTGTAAGCCAGCAGTTAAATGGCTATTACTCAAAACAAAAATATACATATAAATTTATGTTAAATGAATTACATTAAAAGTAAAGGTTTTCTAATTATTCTTAGTCATTTATAATTATTTTACTATTATTCGTGCTTCTGATCTCATTTACATCTATGCTGTCGGTGTGGTGGAAGCACTCTATAATGATGTGCTACTGAACATTTCATTCTGACCTTACGTTCAATGATATTGCATTTACTAAACTTGAAATTGACCTGTGTGGAAGTTTACACTGTGAAAACTGGCAAACTTTTCAAGTTAGGATAACCCTTGCATCCCTACAAAGCAGCTGTTAAACCCTTACCAGCACAGCACTGAGGAACACTGTGCAGGACCCTAGAAACTATGTTAAGAATTGACCTTTATCGCAGGAGAAATGAACAGACATCGAAAGGTTCTAAGTGTGTTGTTGACAAGACCACATTTTTATTTTTAAAAAAATCATTGAGACTATGGCAAGGAAAGGGGGAAAGGTGACTCTGGTTGGCCCGCGTGGTAAATAATGGTGGCTCGCACTGGGATGAAAGGAAAACACAAATGAGTGGATTTAACATGTATTAAAGAGCTAAAGTAGAAGGCAGAGCGCTGCTGGTATCAGTGTGAAACAGTCATGAGGAAGCAGTAACACCTCCTTAGCCTCCCTAATTTCTACTTGGTTGTGATGTTTACATTTTGAGCCTAATCCTGCCACCATGTGTCAAAGAAGCAACTTCATAACTGAACACACGTGGGTCTGAGTAGAGAGGAGGACAAAAATACAAATGGAGCATATGAATTAAAGGGACTACCTCCATACAAAAATTAATTATTTTTCATGCAATTCATAACTTTTCCGTTTTCTCATGTGCATAATAGTGCTCATGTGGCAGTCACGAGAATGAGCTCCAAGATCTCGGAGTGTGTAAATGACTGAGGGCCCAACTGTTGTCTTCTGAGATGCAGCATTTGAGTCCAGATCACCCTCCCACAGCTGCCCCCAGACAGGGACGGAACAGGATGGAGACTCTCAGGCCAGCCTGCTGTGGGAGATGCCAGATACCTTTGATGGGCGGCTTTAACTCTGTGACTCCTAATGCCCTTGGAAAACCTTTCCTTATGACTGCCTTGTCTAACATGCTTCCACCAAATTTTCCTGTCTTCAGAATTACTTTCCTTCACTTGGGGTAAGACCTACATCTCAGTCCTATGGCCCTGCTGACCTTATTCGAGTGCCTGCCTCTGCCTGTGTCTGTGGCAGGTTTTGAGTGGTGGTCTTGATTCGGGTCCCTCTCCAGATGATAGCAGGCACCTGTGGTGTAGGTTCCTGGGTCTAAGAGAATGTTCCACCTCCTTTCCTAAGGTCAGCCAGCTTTTCCTTCTACCCTGTCCCAGAGACAGGAGATCCTTGCCTGTGTCTGAGAGGTTAGAGGGTATTTATGATTTTGGGCACTGCTCTAATTCTTAAAGCTTCTGTTTTATCAAAGAGAAGGGTCTGGGAAATGGGTTTGTTTGTGTGACTGTGTGCCTAAGACAGACTCTTTCCACTTTTTTCCTGCCTTCAGTCTCCCAGGTGAGAGGCACATGGAAAAAAGACAATGAATGAGGACAGATTACCTTGTCTGGGCTCCTAGGAATTCTAAATTGGCATGGCAGCACACACTCTGCCTTTAATTACTCATTAAAGTCTTAGTTTTTTGTTTTTTTTTTTTTATCCTCACCAAAGGATATACAGGGTCTGGCACAAATAACACTCTGTTTTATTACAAAATCTTTTATTACAAAGTCATAAGCATGTAATTCTGTAACTTAACAATGTCAGACTCAAGCACAGAATATGACATTTTAAGTGAAATGTTCAAATTAAAACTAAATTATTTTACCCATATTATTATCCTATCAACCACACTCAAGGCGGCCTTACTTCTGATAGATCCTATATATTTACTGATTTTAGATAGAGAAGAATGGGGAAACAGAGAGAGAGAGAGAGATTAATGTGAGAGAGAAATACCTACTGGTTGCCTCCTCTATGTGCCCTACCCTGGGATCGAACCCACAACCTTGTGCTGTATGGGATGATGCTCCAGCCAACTGAGCGACATGGCCAGGGCTAACTGTTTCGGTTTTGTTACAACTTTGATGGAGGCTGCCTCTTTTCCTGTGATTTGCCAAAAGTGAAACAATCGTGTCCTATCAATTCTAACAGGGTTTGAAACTGTGTATTTCCATTCATTTATTTTGTGATCTTAGTTCTCTGTCCAGAGAATTTATGATTTTAAAAATTGTCTGGTGTTTTCCCCTTTTTAGAATGAGATTGATGTTCTTCTATAGCTTTCCACATGCTAAGCAAAACCCCCTTCTCTTCTTTTTAAAAATAATTTATATTTCTGCATCAGGATTTTATCTTTGATGGGTATAGCAGAGTTAGGCATAAAATGTGTGCATAAATAGTGTATTATATTCTGGGCATGTGAAATCACTATGTTATCAAACCTCACTCTTATGGTGGCTATTCTTTAAATTCATTTAATGAAAACATTATGTTGCAATACAATACACAATTCAGTATTTGTCAAGACTCCCATAGCTGATTACAGCTAGACAGGAAGACATTGTTTGTAGCATATTTTGCTTCGGGTCATTTTTCAACACAGTTACCTTGTCCTTTCCACCAGGTGGTTGATCAGATTGATACCCTGACCTCTGACCTACAGCTGGAGGATGAGATGACCGACAGCTCCAAAACGGACACCCTGAACAGTAGCTCAAGTGGCACAACAGCCTCCAGCATAGAGAAGCTCAAAGTGCAGGCCAACGCACCTCTCATTAAACCCCCAGCACACCCGTCTGCTATCCTCACTGTCCTGAGAAAGCCAAACCCCCCACCGCCTCCGCCACGGTTGACGCCTGTGAAGTGTGAAGACCCCCAAAGGCTGGTGCCAGTTGCCAATCCAGTAAAGACCAACGGCACCCTTCTGCGGAACGGAGGCTTTCCAGGAGCACCGAACAGAATTCCCAATGGAGACATCGGCTGCACACCCAGTAACAACTCGGACAAGGTGTCCCTGCAGCCTCTGATGCACAGACCTGAAAAAGACAGGTGCCCCCAGGCAGGGCCTCGGGAGCGGGTTCGGTTTAATGAAAAAGTGCAGTACCATGGCTATTGTCCTGACTGCGACACCCGGTATAACATAAAAAACCGGGAGGTCCATTTACACAGTGAACCTGGCCAGCCACCAGGAAAGCTTCCTCACCCAGGCCCTCCCCGCCCTCCTCCACCCCATCACCCTCCATTTCCACTTGAAAATGGGGGGCTGGGAATAAGCCACAGTAACAGCTTCCCCCCGCTCAGACCTGCAACTGTGCCTCCTCCCCCTGCACCGAAACCACAGAAGACGATCTTGAGGAAATCCACCACTACAACAGTGTGATGTATGCCATTTAAAAACATTTTTTGTTCTATTTTAATTTTTATATTATAAACATAAAATAATAAGTAATGAGCACTTTCTACTCAAGCAATAAAAAACCCAAATATATTAACCCTGCATTCAGCAAAGTGGCATAAAAATTACCTGGTAAGTATGCAGTACATTGTTTATATCCTGGGTATACACTACTTAAAAAGTTGCCTCATCAAAAAACCATACAATAATGAAAAAGCTGAATATATTGGCTTTTTTTCAATTGACTTGTGACAGTGACCTGCAGTTTCAAATCGTCTGATTTACTGTAACAGATGGGATTAGATTTATTTTATTCATGCCTTACTCCTCTATGTATTAAGGACATATCAATCTGATTAACTTTGACCTAATGCTTTTTAATAAGCATTTTAACACTAAAGGACCACTTTATTATTTTTCCCAAAGACGTTTGCCATTAGTTTTGCAATATTCAATGCTGAGGACAATACCGAAAAGTTTATTTTCTATACTATAAAATTAAGATTATATGTCCAGATATATTTTGGTGTGCAGAAATATCATATGTCAATAAATGGTAGAAAATTGCAAAACCAAATGTTCCTCAGAATAAAAATGAAGCAGTGGTGCATTTAGTTCCATGTTATGTTTGTCAAAGTGAGTAAGAATACACAGTGGAATGGTGTTTGGACAATAGTAATGGGACAGTGTTTGGAGAAGATCACTGTGAATGGATATCATATTTTTCTAAATTAAATATCATAATCAGGTCATAAATAGAAGTTTACACATTTTCATATTATATTTTGGTACCTCAAGAGTGCTCTTCTGAACGCCTCCGACATTGCCAACCCCTTTTGGCCTTTCTCACACTCAGCGTTCCTTCAGGACACCCCATAAGCCAGCACACTGAAGCGGTAGGGTGATTTGCCTCCCACATCAGCAAGCTCTCTGCCTCCCTGAGGGAACTCCATCTAGAGGAGAATCAGAGGAGAAAATAAAGATGCTTCTGGAACAGGGTGCTTTAGCATTAGCCTTCAGCTGATTTCACTAAGAGCTGAAATATTCCAGGGGTCTATTATTCTGTAAAAGGAAGAAATCCTTTCCACCTAACAGGCAGGAAAAGTTCTTTTCTTCAGTCTGATTTGCTGACTTAGGTCGCTTACTCACCCATGGACCAAGTTACTCCCCAAATACCATGGTTTGGACTGATTGGATAGTTTGCCCTGGAACTAGAGATGAGTTTATCTCCCCTAAAACCACAATTACAGGGGCATACATGAACCATACTTTTCCATTAAGTGGGAAGAGTAGAGGGAGTCATTTTTGGTGAAAATTTGTTTATTGTACAGCTTAATGACGAGTACTGTAATTTTTTTTAACTATGACTTTAATTTTTACTACTACAGAGAGATTAACTGTTCAGTCATAGTTCTTTATTGTCTTTTTCAAGGTATATCATGATAATTTGGAGTATTATTTTTAATAACTGCCTATTAAAAGATCATAGTATATTTTAGGCAGAATGACATAGAATAGGATTTATTTTTTAAAGGAATATTCAGATGAGTAAAAACACGATGGTCATGTTCCACATTTACTCAGAAAGACTTTTGTTCTGTGTTTGTTGGACATGAAGAGAATAAATCTAATTTTTCTGAAAGTTAAAAAACATGAGACCAATAATCAAGAAAGATGATAGTCAAAATTGTCAGTAAAGCTTTTGTCAGAGGATGGATTTTTAAAAACATTATTAATTGCGTAATCTGTGTATTTAATAAATATAAGTCAGGTAAAAAATAATTGATTTATCGAATACCAAAATAATATATTCTTAACTTTTTATTCATCCACTTAGCTTGATATAAATAAACCCAGGGTTTCATTATTTTTATAGATTTAAATAATTATTTCCTTCCTAATATTTATTCAGTGTTAGCCCTGTGGTATTATAAATAGTCTTAGAAGACATGCAGTTTTATCCCTTCAGCTCTTCTTGCTTGCACAGCCTGTTGCTCTGACCCAATAATTACCTTATAATTTCAGACATTGACCTCCTGTCGATATCTGGGAACCAAACTGGACCTCAAAGTAGAGCTTCTTAGCAACTACAAATCATTCCATAAGGAGATAACTTATGCAATAAAGCAAGTCAAATAAGTTGAATAATTCAGTCCAGTTGAACATGGATATTGAGCCAGATGCCTGCTCACAACCTTTGAGGTTTAAATCTCTCTCTACCTCAGACCTACCCCAGGAAAACTGTCTTTTTAAGTATGATTAGTGACATATGCCCGAACTATAGTGCCTGTTTTTATTTAGCAGATTTGTAAGGAACTACTGACCTGGAAATCTGAGTTAAGTCCCAATCTAAAAAAAGTTATAGTTATTGACCTTCTTCTCTTATTATAGTTAATAATGTAATCAAGATTAAGTGTTAGGTCACAGCAGTGTGGGATTTTCTTGAGCTTATTTGGTCCATATATTACTTTCGCCCATTAATGTATGGAATATATTAATCTGATAGGTTGTTTTTCTTTTTTTGCCCCAACTGATGATTTGGCAGCATTCACTGAAATTTAGCTATGTCTTCAAAATATCTATAAATTTGTAAACTGTGGAAAGCAATGAACATGAAGCATCTTAATATTTGTCTGGAATCTTATGATTAAAATGTTCTAAGTGGTAGTGCAGTTTTTGTAATCAGCCAACATTGCTTTCAAAATTTAAATTCTGAACTGCAAGCTCTGCACATCACCCATTAAATTATCACAACACATGGTATGCATTTTCTATTCCTGAAGTGCCAGAGCAGAAATGCTTTCCTCACTTCACTAAAGGAAGGTTTTCTTTTTTCACTATATGCATTTAAATACTTTCAGTCACGTATAGAGTAATTAATGCACACAGAGCTAGTCTCCATACTCCTCTGAAAGTGATGTTTCTACACAATATAAAATGGTAATACTTCCTATGACAGTATCCATTCTTAATGAAAGGCAGCACATATATTTTTGAAAATGTAATATTCATCAATTAAATTGGAAGAGGAAAGGCTTTATCTTGTCAATATAAACAAGCATTGTCCCACTTGTGAGATGGGAGGTTGTTGTATCCCTACTGATGTATGGCAAAAGGAAAATAAAAATCGACCGAAGTCCTCTTTTATTCTCTACTAGTTATAGCAGTTATAAAAGGAAATAAAACATATTTTAGGCCATGCTTAAGCTAAATATAAAATATCTGCTCAAAAATACAGGACATACAAAAAGAGAAATTTCTCACTCTTCTAATTTGATATTATCTTCATACCTCCCCTCAGTTTAATAATCTAGAAAACGAGTCTGCTATTAACTGATTTCATTAACATAAAAACATTGTGTTTGAGTTATACCTGCATCTAATTACTTAATAAATAAAGAATAAAGCATTGTGCAATACAACTTTTTTTGGACAGATCAGTAGTTGAGTTGCTTTTAGCATAACCAAGAGCAGCAGCTACACACGGCCTCTGAAACTATGCAAGACTTTTTATCTTCAGGATCTAATTATAGCTCTTTTTGGATCCTCTAGGAAGAAAGCCTGAGTAGTCCCACATGCGATTGCACTGGTCGTGGTGTAATCAGGTGTCGAATTTTGACTGAATTTTTTTCCATGGAGTATATGCAAAAATTCAAAGTCAAGTTTGTAATTGTCCTGATTCAGTTTCTTTCTCCACTCTCTGTGAGTAGCACATCTTTCTACAGTGTGCACTGAAATTTGTAGCAAAAGATAGCATTGTAATGAACTTTAGTACATACTGATGATTTCTAAGTTAGGGAATAATGTATGAACAATAAAAATTCATATCACATAATTAGGTAAAGTGCACAGACTCTGATGATTAATAGACCTATCAGAAAATCACATGATGTTTTCTGAGTCAATTTGACATTGTATTTAAATTTTTAGACTACACAGCATGGAGTTTTAGACTTGTTCAAGTTGCCTATTTCTAAAATAATGACAATGTGATGGTACTGTTAGGACAAACAACAGTGTTGAACTGCAAATATGTAGGTGGTTATTTCATTGGAACCCTGGACTTATCATTCTGGTCTTCTGGGGAAAAAAAAAAACTAAAGTGTAACATAAAGAAGATTTGCAATTAGCTTTGCTTTAAAATGTAGTTAAATTAACAAAGGGTATAGAATCGTGTGAAGTCCAAGGGAAAATAAGGAAGAAATACTGCTTATAATTTATAACTTCTAGAGTGATCAAAGACAGGTAAGCTATTATTAACTGCTTTATAAAACTTAACATACATTAGAGTTTCTCTAAGTCTCATAGGCATGTTTAAAGTAATTATTATTATCCTTATTTACAAGTGAAGAAATGTATCTCAGTTTCATTATTTTACTGAAAGCAACCCTTTAGTAAGTGAGTTGGTTGGTATTTTAGTGACAGCCTGACTACCCATAATTTTCTCCCCACAACATCACCATTTAATTGTGCTCTTCATAGCCCTGAACTTGGCAAATTTTCCCTTTATTCTCAGATGTTATTTTGATGCTTGAAAGGGGTTACCTAATGTTGTTTTGACATTCTTAATATGTTTGATCTCCGAAGAATATGAAAGTGATCTCAGGCAATTTAGCTACCGTCTAAAACGAATGAGCTGCTGCATAATGCAAGCCTCAGTGTTTCATGTCTTGCACCAGCAGCCCCACCTTCCAGTTTTTTCCTCTAAGTTCAAAGGCTGTTGATTATTTTCATTTCTTCCCCTAAGGAGCTCTGATTTCATAGTATTAATGCTATTTGACCCTGAATGTGTCACTTCCATTACTGGTCTTTCATTTGTGATTTCCATCTATTTAACATTCACCCCTACAGCTAAAAAAAGAAAAAAGCAATATGTCCACTCTGTGGAACCACTAAAAGCTAGTGCATTAAAGCTGTCTCTAATGAAATAATTTTCATCCTTTTGTTATTGGGCTATAGGTATTTGAGAATGCACTTGTCATTTCTCCTAAATATCAAAAGGAATTTGGATCAGCTAAATAAAACATTGTGTGCCCCCGAGTGGGTTAGCATTGATGTTGACAAGACATGAAATCTAACCCTTATCAAGGGCTTACTTTATGCCAAACACTCTTCTACATGTTTGTCTGTGTTATTTTTTCTCATAATATTATTTCTCCCTCATAAGAACCCAGTGTCTTTCTTAGGCCCTATTATTATTTACATTTTACAAATGAGGAAACTGTGGCAGTGGAGACCCACTGCCCAAGGTCATAGAGGCAGGAGGTCAAGCCAGAGCAGCAAGATAGGCAGGAAGTCTCCATAGCCCAAGTACTTCCCCTGCCTTTTCAGAAATGCCTAAAACTCCACCTGCATTGTGCATAGGTTGTCTTACAGGTGAATGTCATTTCATCACAGCTTGCTTGAAGGAGTTGTTGCAAGATATAAAATAAGAGAAAAATAAGTGTATGTGTGCTTAAGTCAGGATATATTAGTCCATGCTGACGTGGCCAACAACCCCAGTATCTCAGAGACAACCAGGTTATACCTCATTCCCTCACGGTTCATCCTGAGTGCAGGATACTCTCCAGGGCAGGTGTCTCCCTGGCAGTCCCTCAGCAATACAGGCTGCACTGATTGTGTGGTACCCTCATTTGGTCAATGGTCCTCTTCCAGGACCACCAGGCCCTGTCTGCATCATTGGCCAAAACTAGTCATGTGGCTTTGCCTATAGTCCCCACATGTCCAGAGAGAAAAGGCGATCCGCACGTGGGTGAGCACCAGTCTTGCCACCACTGTTTGTGGTGTGTGTGCAATATGAATACATTATAGTAGACCTCATTTTTTTCTTTCTCATCTTTCCTGATGTTCATTTAATCCCACCATAAATTAGGATGCCATCTTATTTTAAACAAAGATGGAGAGGAAAGAAGTGAATTGGACAACAGCCTGGCTAAAAATGTGGTAGAGGGAATTGACAACGTTTACTAAGAAGAGGGGTGAGTGTTAGACAGCCTTTACCGACCCCGTTTGCATGCTGCGCAAGCATTGTGTAGCTCCGCATTTTAGAACTGCGCATTAATTTTTCATTAGTCAAATGCCCATACAGAGAGATTTTTCAGTAAATTGTCTTCGTAATGATAGATAATCCTAATTTGAAGACACATATTTATTTATCCAGAATAGTCAAAGAAACATGAAAATCTACTTATAGAAATTTAGGTCACTGATGATAGAAATTATGATGTGTGAAGTTATAATATTAACTTAGAGGGCAGTATATCAAGATAAAAGTATACATTTAAGACCAGAGGCCTGGATTTGTGTCTCAATTTTCTCACCTTCTAAGTGTCTCTGGTCACATTGCTTAATGAGGTCTGAGGCTTGCTTTAAATGAAGATAATGGTGCCACTCTTTCCAAGCTAATAGGGCCCTTGAGTCATTAATGATTCTCCTCCCCTTATATATTCTGAGCTCACCCAGCCCTCCTTTACATGGAAAGGGCAAGGAGAGTAAAATCAACAGAAGGATGCTGCAATTGCATCATCCCCAAATGTATGTCTACGCCATCAGGACTATAGACTTCCACTCTTTCCTGGGCAGCAATGCTGAAAGGCAAGGTGGATGTGGCAATATGGATAAGCAGCTTCAGGATTCCACAAGTCTACAGCCTTCAGAGCTATTGAATGGGCAGAATCACCAAATTATTATACCTCATGCCTTGCATTTGTCAGAAATCCCTCCCCAACTCCTCCTCATAGCATCCTCTTGGTTGAAGCTAAGTAGGCTATGGAGGACAGCATAACCAATTGCTACTTCCTTAAATTCTATTACAGTATTTGCTTGGAATGAAAGCTCTTTGGCTGACAGGGTGGGTCACACACACTCAGTCCTATCTTCTGCGTTAGCTGCCCAAACCTCAACTTCTTTTCATCCCATTGGTCTCTGTGGTCACAAAAATGGAAGTGATGTACATTTCCCTTGCCTTATTTTGTCTATTTTTTCACAAGTCTTGGCCCCATACTTGTTACTCAAATTGCCTGGTTTCACATTTTTTTTTTTCACTGTAGTTAAATCGATACACTTAACCATGCTCCACTACCACTCAATTCCCTAAGGCCCTTCTCTGTTTCTACTTTAGAGGGATAATGTCCTAATGAATTCATGAAAGTGTAAATACTTTACAAACTGTAAAACCTCAGACAAATGCAAATCATTGTTGTTAATTTGATATTTCTTGCCAAATTACCCATATTCCTCGTTAATCTGGTGGTTGATTTGTATTTGCCTAGGTTAATGCAAATCCATGAAATGAGGGAAACTGTTCTGGATTTCTTGTAACCTACATGCTGATATAAATAACTGCTGATTTTTGGATACACAGTATTCCTTTAAGGAACAGAGGAATAAAATTGGATTTGGCAGTATATACTCTTAAGTCTTCACTTAACATCTCAATAGGTTCTTGGAAACTAGAACTTTAAGCAGAATGACATACATATAATGAAACGAATGTTTCCATAGGCTAATTAACATAAACAGTAGTTAAATTCCTAGGGCATATTTATGGTCACAAAAGCATCACCAAACTTATAAATAAAGACCTGAGGCTCTTCTCATATTAAGCATTGAAATAAATGTGAGCTATATATAAGTTTCAGAAAGATGAATGAAAAAAGTGAGATCATTATTTTCCAACTTGTTTAACTCTAGGGCAGGGTCCTCAGTGCCCAGATCCCCAGAAGTCTGAGGAAGCTGATGGAACCCACTGTCACCCTTCCGTTGCAGGGTGTGCTCACACCCACACCCACACCCACACCCACACCCACACCCACACTGAGACTGGGTCAGCTTAGCCATGCCCGTTCACCTCACCTGCACACCTTTGGGATGTGGGAGGAAACCAGAGGACCTGGGGCAAACCCGAGCAGACATGGGGAGAACGTGCAAACTCCACACACACAGTAGCCCTAGCCAGAAACGATTATTAACATTATAATGAGAGGACATTAAACAAAAAGTTATTCAAGGACCTTCTGTACTATCTTAAGGTATCTTTGGAAATTTTCCATAATGTTCCAAATGGAACATTAATGAATGAGATATTGAGGATGCATTTAGGCTTATATAAGCAAATACAGAATTATGGCTTATGTTATGTTTTCGGTGTCAAAATTCAAACAGAGAAGCTAATATAAGAGCACAGGTTTTTTTCACTACCTTCTGGACTTAAGAAAAGAGCATCTAAAAGTGGGGAAGGAAATCAAACACCGCTGAAGATTGTGGAAAGGGATAAAATGCACTTGTGGATTCTGAGTGGGTAGTGCTGTAAGAAGCAGAATTTCCATCTGATCTTGGATCTTGGATCTTGGATCTTGGATCTTGGATCTTGGATCTTGGAAGTGGGCAGTGATGGGGGCCATGGTTTCTGTGAGTGTGGAAAACTGACCCTATGGACTTGAGGCTCTCTTTCCCCTCCTTTCCTGGGCTGGGGATGTGTTGCAAATCTGTAAGAGCGTGGAGTTCCTATGAAAGAGTGGTGCTACTGGTACTAAAGCGAACCTGATTTCATGTTCTCAATGGAGAGATGAAGTAATCTGAGAGTATAATCTAAAAATTCTGGCATTTTATGGGATGGACACTAGAGTGCCATGGCTGAGGAATATTTTGGAACTCACAAACCTATTCCTTTGCTTATTCTATGGCTCTCAAAGCTGTTTAAACATCCGAATCACCTGATTTACACCCTGAACCAATTAAATCAAAATATCTTTATGGTGGACCTGAATATCAGTGTGTTTTTAACTTACCCGGGTAAATACAGGTTATCAACGTGATTATGAACCACTAAACGATAGTATACAGAGAATGAAAAATGTGGTAGTACCATATTTCATTCTAATCACAGTACTTTGGAGTTTGTTTACATTTTCCTTTCTCCATATGAGCAAGAGACAGGAATGTACTTAGAAATCTGTATTTGAAAGAGATTGTGTGGAACATTAAAATCTTGTCTTGTCTTGATTAATGCAGCATTAAAAAAGTAATTCCTGAGCTAGAGATCCATGTAAGGTAAGTTTAAAGTAGGGAATACATGTCTTCTATGTATGTATTACCTCACCACTCTAAGTTTCTTTGATTCACTGGGTCAATGTCTGCTTCAAAGGGTGAAAAATAAAATATGATATTACATTGTAAAAAGGACCAAAAGTTGAACTGTGTTCATTTTAACAATATTGTTTATCAGTAGTGTACTTAGGTATCCATTCTTCTCAACCAATTATGAATATAGAATACTATTCTAACTTTATGACAATAATTCATTATCAGCAGTTATTCAGATTTGCTGATGGTGCATTTAAGCTAAAGTATCACATATAATATTCTGACATTGTCAGAAATCTTACATTCTTCATGGCTGCCCTCAAATTCTACTTTGTGAAAATCATGTTAATTTATTATAATAAACTCATATATACCTTGATATTTTCCACATATGCTTTAAACAAATTTTAAGTGTATTATTTTTAGAAAAAGTAAGTAGGCCATTTTTATTGTTTACAAAAGTAATTATCATAACTTATTCTAGATTATATTTTCTATTGATTATGTTTATTTTTTATAATCTGCTTATATCTCCACATTAGCTCTAACAAAATTCAATTTTTTTATTCCTTTGTTTTTATGCTCTTTGGCTAAGGAAATAAAAGTCATTTTGGACATTAAGGGCATAAGCAAACAATAAAATAACCATTAAAGTATTCAAATTTTATGTTAAATATTAAAGATGGGAATAATTGCAAATAATTTAGTGCTCTCTTTTGATTGTTGGTAATTACACTTAGAAACGAATATTGCCAATTAAAACACTTGAATTGGAGCCTGTCATAAAATGATGTGGATTTTAAAAAGTGGTAAAATGTCTCAGTCTAAAAAAATTATCAAGTATCCTGATGGAGAAGATCCTTATATGTCATTGATTCCTTACTGCATAATAAAAATGGCATCTTTTAAACAGCAATTTTATTAACACTCTTATTCAAAATTCACATTGTATCTTTTATCATTCCCCTTTAGCAACTATGTAGCAGATTTGAGAAAATGTAATCTAATGAAAATGTATATAAAACAGTTCCAGTCTTAGGACTAATCTCATTAAAGAATAAAAAGAGAAGAGACCATTTTCGTATTCATGAAAATCAAGCTGAAAGTGACTTGTATTTTATTAGTTTCTTACTCAGAGAATGACTTGGAAGAAGAAATGCTTTGTTTTAACTCTGGAGCTCATTCAGACTAAAATGGACTTCAAGATTTTCATTTGATATTGCTTTGAACATATCATCTCCATGCCTTTTGATGTGATGACACTGATATTTCTTGCTTTATGACCTTTATCAATTCCTAAAGAGGAAACTTGCAGTTTGGCTTTGTGAACACACTACTTGCCCTCACTGTTCGGAATCTGGTGTGGATGGCACGGGGCTTGGGCTGGAGACCTTTGGCTCTCTGGCAGGGAGGCAGCTGTCAAAGCCCCATCCTGATTATTGGTGCTAATGTGCAGGCC
>PVKM010003532.1:0-57054 GCA_004027735.1 Carollia perspicillata | reverse complement strand
TGGCTTCCCCATCCAAGAACAGGGAAGAGTCTCCCTTCTAAGCACCCTGGAAAGCTCTAGCTGCAGGATGGCAAGGAACCTTGCAAACCAGCATTTGGCATGTCACGCACCAACCCCATTTCATTGGTTGACCAGGTTCTGATGAACCTGTTCATTTGATGAGCTGGAAGGGGTGGGCTTTGTGAAATGGGTGATGCGTATGTTAGGACCCCCACTGAACACCTGTGACATGAGGAGCACCCTGGCAGGTAACTGGAAATAGGAACAGCGGACAGGCCCAACGGTTTTGTTCTGGGTATGGACACTGCTCTGTCTTCAAAGCAGAAATTGAGTCCCCTCAACACCCAGCATCCCCTTCAGACCCTCTGTCTGCCAGCCACATGTCCCCACGTGTTTCCAACTCCGAATCCAGCTGTCGACATCAGATAGACCAAATGCCCCAATGCCTGATGCAACTTCTCCCTGGTCACCTGGAGTGCCGACACTCTGCAAACACAGAGTTGCCAAACTTGCTATCAGCTCCCAGGCATCCCCTTGTGAAACTGGCACGCTCTGTTTGTTTTCCCTTTCCTGGCCGTTCCTGTATGCTGCTATCTATAAAGACCTACTTTTGTTTATGCATCATAAGAGCTTCATCTTTCGTGAGACGTTCTTTCCTTATCTGGCCCTGCCGTGCGAGCTTCTGGGTAGTTTCTCATCTGTTCTGTTGTTCCAGGCTCACTCTATTTCCCATAGTTTCATTCTCTCTTTATCCTTCATTGCCAGTTCCATTTTCCTATTTTGAAACTGGCTCTTCTCTCTACTCTACTTTTTTTTCCTGTTTTTTACTCACCCTCGAAAACGCTCTCTTTGCTCCCACCTTCATCTCCTACTCACCCCTGGCTTGCTGTAGCTCAAATGCCCCTCATCGGATGCCCTGTAGACCTGCTGGCATGCCACCAGCTACCTCAAACTTCCTTTTCCCCTTCCTGGAGAGATAACCTCCCCTAGAGTCTTGGGTTTTTATCAGGGTCCCCAAATCTCTGTATTATTAGAAATCCACCAGCCTATTGCTCGAGGCCTAAAACTGGCCCTGTCCTTTATTTTAAATAGCACAGTGATCCATACACAGAAGTTACTCATTGACATTCTTTGTCACTTTTATTAAGTTGCTTTTTACATTTACCTTGGAGAAGTTCATATAGGCTTTGGGTTGGGTACTAATGAGCCATTTACTACATGGGTACAAATTTAAATTCCCATGCACACCCTGGTCACAGCAAAATTCTCCGTTGGCTTTAAGGGGCTTGAAGTTGGCCCCAGAGGGTACATGGGCATGTGCAAGGAAGGGAGTGAAGCCCAGAAGATGTCTGATCACATTGTTAGGTGTAAGCGAGCCCAGGTGTAAGCGAATAAGAGCAGGAGCTTTATCTGTCCCCGAGATCATCAAAGATTACCAGGAAGGCAGATAGGAGGGTGACTCACCCCTTGTCTTCGTACCAGCCCCTCCGCCACCCCTTTTTCTTACTTACCAGCAGCTAGTCCTCTAAGGGCAGTGGCACCACGCCTACATGTGCAGCCTCATGACTCAAAGTCTTAAGATTTACAGCATTATCTTATGAGACAAAGGCCATGCCTGTGGGTAAGTCCTTTTAAACATCCATAAGTCAGTCATTTCTTGTGGATGATCCATTCAAGTAAATTGATTGCCACGTTTCCTCTTCAGAAAAGAAGTTATGTTCATATAGTTAGTCCCCAGCCACACACACAGTGACTTCTAGGCAAGAACAGTACCAGCTGAGCAGGCACTTTCGAGAGCATCCTGGAGGATGTCAAGACACCCTCTCAATCCCATCAAGTGAGTCCTTCATGTGCACTTTCCCCTCTGATGGGAAGGAAGCTGGGTGACAGAATGTATCTTTCAACAGTTTGTTAGTTACTTGTTTATTTTAAGGAGTACAGGCATTATTTAGGAACAAGACAATACCTGGTTTTCTCCTTAAGTTTATATAAGCCCATTCCTGCAAGAATTCTTTGCTCAGTGATTTTCTAGATGGGTTGTAAAAATCAGGAATTCTAACTTCTGTTCCTAGATATGGATGATGAGTTTAGATAAGTAAATCACTTTCCCTGGCAGTAAAAATGAGATGATAATACGTAATCTTTTTCTTCTAATGAAAAAAATTGACACAGTTCAAAGAAGAGTATACATAATTTAACTTTCCTGTGCAAAGTGTACTAAATATGTGGCTGATAACTGCCTCATAATAAAGTTGCTATTTATCCAAAGTAAGTGGTTAATCTTGAGTCAGTTCCCTGGACAATAGACATTAATTTTTTTTCTTTCGCCCTGGCATCTCAGTTCTTTGGAGCATCGTCCTGATGCATCAAGGTTGCTGGTTTGATTCTTTGGTCAGGGGCACAAGCAAGAAGCATCCGACGAATGCATTAACAAATGGAACAGCAAATAGATGTTTCACTTTCTGTCTCACTCTCTCTCAAAATCAATCATAAATAAAAAATAAACAAAATCTTTTTTTAAAGATCTTATGTGTTTATTTTTTTAATTTTTATTTATTTATCTTTAGAGGGGAAGGGAAGGAGAGAGGGAGAGAAATATCAATGTATGGTTGCCTCTTGTGTGTCCCCTGCTGGGAACTGGCCTGCAACCCAGGCATGTGCCCTGACTGGGAATCGAACCGCGGTTGTTTGCTTCACAGGCCCATGCTCAATCCACTGAGCTACACCAGCCAGTGCATAAATTAAAAAAATAATAATTATTTTTTAATTGTACAGGGTCTGGCAGAAGTAACACCATTGAGTATGGTTGGTATGGTACATGAATGTCTCACAAGAGATGGATAGCAATTTGCACATTTCGCCTAAAATGTCACATGGTATGCTTGAGTGTGACATTGTTACGTTACAGAGTTACATGCTTATGATATTGTAATAAAAGATTCTTATGAAATGAAAAAAGAGCATTATTTGTGCTGGATCCTGTATTTTATTGATTATGCTATTACAGTTGTCCCAATTTTTCCCCTTTTGCCCCCCTCCACCCAGCACCCCCCCCTTCCCTCAGGCAATCCCCACACCATTGTTCTTGTCCAAGGGTCATGTGTATAAAGTTCTTTGGCTACCCCATTTCCTATACTGTACTTTACACTCCCCACAGCTATTCTGTAACTACCTGTTTGTACTTCTTAATCCCCTCACCTCTTCACCCACTCCCCCACATACCCCCCTCGTCTGGCAACCATCAAAATGCTCTCTGTATCCATGAGTCTGTTGCTGTTCTTGTTTGATTAGTTTGATTTTTAGATTCAATCATTCATAGATTTGTATTTTTTTGCCATTTTATTATTCAAACTTTTGATCTTCTTTTTCTTAAATAAGTCCCTTTAACATTTCATAAATAACGGTTTTGTTATGATGAACTTCTTTAGATTTGTTCTTGTCTGGGAAGCTCCTTATCTGCCCTTCAATTCTAAATGGTAGCTTTGCTGGGTAGACCAGTCCTGGCTGTAGGTCCCTGCTTTTTTTGACTTTAAGTATTTCTTGCCAGTCCCTTCTAGCCTGCAAAGTCTCTTTGGAGAAATCAGCTCATAGTCTTATGGGAAATCCCCTGTAGATAACTAACTGCTTTTCTCCTGCTGCTTTTAAGATTCTCTCTGTATCTTTAAACTTTGGCATTTTAATTATGATGTGTCTTAGAGTGGGCCTCTTTGCATCCATCTTGTTTGGGACTCTGTGCTTCCTGGACTTGCATGTCTATTTCCTTCACCAAATTAGAGAAGTTTTCTTTGATTATTTTTTCAAATAGAGTTCCAATTTCTTGCTCTTTCTCTTCTCCTTCTGGCAACCCTATGATGCGAATGTTGGAACACTTGAAGTTGTCCCAGAGGCTGCTTATACTATCCTCATTTTTTTGGATTCTTTTTTCTTCTTACTCTGATTGGTTGTTTTTTTTTTTTTTTTTTTGCTTCTTTGTGTTCCATACCATTGATTTGATTCCTAGCTACATGCATTCTACTGTTGTTTCCCTGTAAATTGATCTTTATTTCAATTAGTGTATCCTTTGTTTCTGACTGTATTTTTTTTTATGCTGCTGAGGTCCTCACTAAGTTCTTTGAGCATCCTGATACAAGTGTTTTGAACTCTGCATCTGATAGGTTGCCTATCTCCATTTCGTTTAAATCTTTTTCTGGAGTTTTGCTCTATTCTTTGATTCGGGCCATATTTCTTTGTCTTTTGATTTTGACAGACTCTTTGTGTTTGTTTCTATGTATTAGGGAGAGCTGCTTTGACTCCATGTCTTGGTAGTGTGGCCTAATGTAGTGGGTGTCCTGTAGGGTCCAGTGGCACAGCCTACCTTTTCACCCAAGCTGGGTACTCAAGGTACACCCTTTCTGTGGTCTGAGTATACCCTCTTCTTGCAGTTGAGCCTTGGTTGCTGTTGGCAGATCCATGGGAGGGATTTACCCAGGCCAGTCAGCTGCAAGGACTAGTTGTGACCCCTTACCACCACTTTCTGCCCTCTGTGGAGGATCAGCTGTGCAGGGGCAGGGTGGTGGTGCTCCGATATGGTCTGTAGCTGTCCACTGGGTGCACTGTCCCTAGGGTTTCCCAGGTGGTGCAGGCCAAACTCAGCCCCCACCTGTGCTTTGCCTGGGGTCACCCTGCCTATGCTATAAAGCAATCTGAGATGGTTGCTACATTACTGGGGGTTTTTCCAGGCAAAGCCAAGCTGTGAATCTGGGCTGGCTGCTGCCAGTGCTGGGTCTGGGGCTCTCTGAGGCCAGCTGTTGCTTGTTTGATAGGATTTAGGAAGTTGTACAGTAGGAGCTAAGACCAAAAAGCAGCTTGGATGGGCCTGCTAGTTGAGTGAGGCAGAGCCACTGGGGATCTCCAAGGCAGGTCAAGCAGTGTTAGCTAGGTTGATGGAGTTTCAGATGTGGTACCAGCCTACCTGCTCTGTGGGTAGAGGGCTCAGCAAAGGGACAATGCCCTCTGTTTGCCTAGACTGTAGACACTTCAGCTCCTCCCTGTATACCACTGGTAACTTTCAAGCTGCTACTGTGGTGATCAAACTCAGAGGGAGTGATTCTGAGTAGGTGAGTCCGTGTGTGGGTTCTTTAAGAGGACCTGCTTGGGGCTCCAGAAGTCTCGTCCACCAACTCAATCCCCACTGGTTTTTGCTGCCAGAAGTTGTGGGGATTTCTCTTCCTGTCACTGGCACCCTGGGCTGGGGGACCTGGTGTGGGGCCAGGACTCCTTGCTCCCAAGATATTCCTCCTGGATTTTTATCCACCACACGTGGGTGAGGGACCAGCCCATTCCATGTCTGTGCCCCTCCTACCAGTCGGGATGGATGTGGTTTCTTTAATTTCGTAGTTGTCAGGCTTCCGTTCAGTTTGATTTCTGATGGTTCTGAGTGATGGTTGTTCTATATTTTAGTGGTAATTCTAATAATTTTTTCTCTGTATTTTACAAACATAGTAACCCATTTATTGAATTCTTTACTCTTACATTTTTTAAATCATTTAAAAGGGGCATTAAGTAGTTAACTAGAAAGAAAAATATTGAAAATGATAAAATAAAACAGCCACAGGATTTGTCTCCAGTTCCCATACTACATGAATTTATTCATTTAGCAAATATTGAATGCCTACCGTGTACCACTTGGATCCATCAGAGAATAACACAGCAAAGAACTGTGTGGTCAGAGAGGGGAGTGGAAGAAAGGTGGGGGGAACCAACAATAAACAGTGACATAAGAAATAAGTAATGTTTACATCATGCTGGAAATTGATCAATGCTAGGGCTCAGCAGCATGAGGAACTGGGGAAGGTTGGACCTGCAATTTTAAACAGAGTGGTAGCATAGGACACTCACGGAGAAGGTGACATTTCAGCCAAGACTTGAAGGAGATGAGAAAATACGAGGTCTGTCCAGAAAGTGTCCAGCCATGTAATATTGAAAAGGGGCCATTTCTTGCGGAAGATACAAGATACAAGAAACGTTCACTGTACACAGGACAATGACGCCTCAGTGTCCTTCAATGCGGGCACCTTGGGTCCTCACACAGTTCTCCCAATCAGCATCAGCTGCCCTGTCATATTTTCCCGAATCTCATAGACGGACTGAAATTGCTTCCCTTTCCAAGATGGTTTTAGTTTTGGAAAAAGCCAGAGGTCACAGGGCGCCAAATCTGGGCTGTAGGGAAGCCCCATACATGGAAGAGTCAGAGACCTCACATGCCCAAGAGACTCAGAGCTGGAAGGGGCATTGAGTGTACAAGATATTCTGAGTTTAGGGAGGAGCTTTTCCCCTCTCTTTTCTTCTATGTATTGTGTTTTCAGGTCTTACATCAAAGTCTAATTCATTTCAAGTTAATTGTCTAAACTTAAAAAAAAAATTCATCTTGGACATTCTTAATCATTTCACTCAGCTATTCCTCAGTTAAATGTTTCCAAATACTAAATACAATCTCTCTTGCAAGCATCGATGTTTGATGTAACAACCGTTTCTAGAGGGGTAGCTGTGTCCTATCCCTGTTTTTGCCGAAGGTACTTTTGTATTTAATTGCTCCCTCCTTCATCAGGGCTCTCCCCAATCTTTGCGAAAACAGGTTTTAGGAAGTGATTCATTATTTCATTCATTCGTTCACGAAGCAAATATTTCCTGAGGACCTACTACACACCACACTGGGTAGATGCTAGGGATGCAGCGAGGAGCAACAGCAAAACAGCTGAGCTCAGTCTGCGAGGTGCGTGCCCGCATCACACTTCCAGAAGCCAAGGACGTGGGAGCGACTCACCGGGCATCTCAAAAACAGGGTCCCTTCCCGCCAGTCCCTGTGCGGTTCTTGGGAAGGCTTTGATGCTGAGAGAGGGGTTAAATTAAGTAAATGCAGAAGGGATGAGAGTGCCTGCAATTCAGGCAGAAAATAAGTAAACATCGGTAAAGCAAGCAACCAAGCAAGCAAGCAAGCAAAACTCCTTAAAGCAGCACAAGCTACAAGCTTCGCAGGCTCGCCCTCTCTCCGTCTCAGGTGAAGGGAGTGAACGCGGCACCCGCCGCTAGGGAAGGGGCCGCCCTTCAGGGTCCCACCCGCCGCGTCCGGGTCCAGAGGGTGTCCTTTGCTCCGGACCAGGCCCGGGGCTCGCCCAGCCTGCTCCGCGGGGAGAGGCCGGGTGGGCGGGGTGGCGGCCACGCCCTGGCAGAGGCGGGGGCGGGCCGGACCCGGCGTATTTGAGGCGCGGACCTGCTACCCCATCAGGGACAAAACGACCTCGCCAGCAGCCAGCCACACCCGGAGTGAGCGAGCCAGTGCCCAGCCGCGTGGTGAGTGTCCCAGGCGCCCGGGACCGGGGGACGGGGACCCGGCCTGCTGGCCGCTCGGCCCGCAGGGGCGAGGACGCCCGCGCGCTGCTCCGTGCGCGGGCCCCCTTTGCAGAGCTCCGCAGGTGCCTGGCGAGGGGGCTCGGCTTCCCGGGGCCCTGGGCTGCGGGCGGCGGTCCGGGACAGCTGGAGAGCCCCGAGGGGAGCGGACCCTCTGGACAAGGGTCCATCGTCTTTGACCCCTCGAGAGATCGGACTCTGGGGGAGTTAGCAGCGTCTCACTAAACGCACGTCCGTGCCTCCTCGGGGCGGACGGGTGTGTCCGCGGACGCGGGGCGTGGGCACAGGACCCCTTCTGCGGCGACTGGGAGGCTGAGCCACGCGTCCCGCCCTTCTGCCGCTTGGGCCACCTCGAAATCAGCTGGCTTTGCCTGCGAGAGGGTCCTGAAGGGGCGCGCCCAAGCTTGGTCTCAAGAGCCAGGTCGCCGACCCCAGCACACAAGGGCGTACTGCGCAGGGACTCTCACGGGCGGCACCTGGGACCCTTGACTAGGCTGCCCGGCTGCTTGATCTTGCTGTGGGATGCGAATGGGTTCGTCTGTCAGCCCCAGCAGCGTCAGGGGTGCAGCTCCTCTCGGGATGCTGATCCCACAGAAAATGGTCGGGTCCCAAGGCCTGAGTGGTCATGTGCCCGGCTTGGCAAAGACCGAAAACTCTAAGCTTTGGCAAATCAGAGACTCATCCTTGATCAGATTGGCAATGTGAGCATTAACGACGTCAGATCTGTGCTGAGGGTGGAGGGCGTGGGGCGAGGGTGGCAAAATGCTGGTCCAAGTGTGCAGAGCCCAGGTTGAAGCTGGGTGTGCATGTGTCTCAAAAACATGTTCGAGGATTATTCTGAATTCTCAGCTATGCAGATGAAAACACTGAAATGAACCCACTGTAAGGATTAGGCGCTCAGTACCAGGGATTCAGGGACATACAGGCTGAGGCTGTTACTTGGGTTTCAGGCCAACCCCTTGAAGTCAGTCATTCCTGTTCCAGATACTGTGGAATATCTGTAAGGTGACTCCTGGGAGTTGGGTTGCTGGACAACGAGGACCATTGGACCTCAGGGACCCAGCCCGTTTCCAGTATGCTGGGAAAGAAATGGAAAGCAGGCTCAGTTAATTCTGAAAAAATTTAAAAATGATAGCAATAAAAGTTGACCACTTGGGCACAGAGCATAAGAAAAAATTGTCACCAACTTCCAAAATTCTGACTCATTTGCCTCAAGTTTATAATATTTAACTTTCATACTAGAAAATTCAGTCTCCATAAAGGTTAAAATTGAGTAATAAAAATGTATTTTTCCACAACGGTCTCCTTTTCGGACATTGACTTTGAATCCCTAGAGTAGAGTTTCCTGTTCCTTTGATGGTTGCACTTTGCCCTTGATCTTTGGGAGGCTGCAGCTGCTTTTTGAATCCATGATGTTGAGGGAGGGGTCACACCTAGAATCAGGATTTACTCCATATTCTGGGGAGACATTTGATGATGGTCCCTGAATGACTGTGGGATTCATGGTAACTTATCCCAAATATAGCCTCTCTTTCTTGTGATGGTTTGGGACGCGGACTCCCACTGAGGACAGCAAGGTAACATTCTGTCAGGTGCCTGAACTGGTTCTTCTCATTAAATTCTGAGTGGTAAGCCTGCCAGGACAGAGCTGGCTGTAGGCTTACAGTTTGCTGCTAAGTATCATGTGTTCTGTCTTGGTTGATGTTCAGGTTTTCCATAGGGCAAAAAAATCAGTAACTGAGAGGCACAAAGTAACTTTGCCTTCCCTGATGTAGAGGATCTATGATGAAAAAGAAATCCCCCTAAAGGACCAGTTCACTCCAAAGCGTTCTCACTGATTTGGCTTGGGGAAGCGGGCTCTCCCCACGCCTTGCTCAGTGTCTGAGCAAGGGCAGGAAGTAGACTGCCTCCCCCGCCGGTATTCTTCGAACAGGAGTCAGGGCAGGGCCTGGGGGTTCTTAGGAAATCCTTCACGATCTACTTCCCTTTATGGCTCCTGTAAAGGTCTGGGCCCTTTGTGAGCAGAAATTTCAGAGGTGCTCCTGGGAGCCCCAGCTACTGGATTAATTGCTAGGTGATCCTACAATAACATAATAGTGTGGATACGGCTCTTTATTAAAGGGTAGAACTACAATTAACAGATGATTAAAATGGTCAGCCTTCAGACTCATGTTTAAATTCCTTATTCCAAAGCAAACTGAACTACTTCCTGTAGGTTTTTCCAAATGGGAAGAGTCAGGTAGTGTTGCCTGTATCTTTTTGTTTGTCTTCAGTGTAATTTTTCTTTTCCGATTCTGGAATGCCAGAATGGAGTTCTCATAGGTATAGATTCTGTAGCGTGGGAAGGTTTTCTCATATCTGATTGTCTCTATGTAAACTATTATCTTTAAAAATATATAAATAAATAAATATATATATTTTCCAGGCAAGTAAGGAAGATGTTTATCTAAATAGATGTTTTTTGTTGTTATCTTTATTTTGTGTGGGTGGGTGTTTTTTTTTAAAGTACTAAAGTTGCTAACCTTGATTTCAAAAGAGCATTGGTTATACCCCTTTTCAAAAAAGAGATCTGATGGTTAGGACTGACAAAATCAAAACAGCACATATTTGGAAAAGTACACATTATTGGTTTAAATGTGTTTATAATTAGCAAGTGACCGTGCCAAATGGCATTCTTGTGTTCAATATTGCTGTACACTGAGTCACCCAGCTAGTTTTCGGACGAAAACATGGTCTCTTTTTAAATTTGTTTACAACTTCAGCATGTTTTGTAGATCTGAATAAGCTAGATCATTTCTAAATGAAGTAACTAACACTTTCAAAGGATTATACTTTAAAATTTCAAAATATGAGGTTCCGTATTTGTGTAAAATTAGCCTGAGTTTGGAATCAGGTTGCTTGGATCCTGGTCCTTGGCCTGCCAATGACAGAATGACTTAGGGCCACCATGTTACCACTCTGAGCCTCAGTTTCCTCACCTCTAAAGTGGGAAGATGAACTTTTCCCTGTCAGCCTCATAAGATTCTTATCAGAATCAAAATAGGTAAGCTATGTGAAAGTGCTTTGTAAACTGCAAAGCACCACATAAATGCAGGGTGTAATTATTCTCATGGGCTTGTCTAATGTGTCACAACACAGTCCAGGCTGTCATCCAAGGCATTATGGAAAACACGGTGGAGGTAAAGTGAAATCTGCTGTTACTCAAACTGTTCTGGTTGTGTTGGAAAATAAACTGAAAATGCTTGAGCAGAGACTTTGGAAAGAATGAATGTTAAATTTTGGAAGTACCGTCTTTATGTGAGTTTCTGGTTGTAATCAGCCTTTAAACCCATCTAGGTTTTATTGGAGTTATGATAATAAACACTTCATGAGGCCAATGGCACAGATTCAGCTAGTTTTAACAATTGAAACTACCTTGTTTTTTATGTGTAAGTACATGTATGTAAAGATACACATGCTAATTAGCCTAGACCAGTGGTTCTCAAGCAGGCAGATTTTGCCTTTTCCCCACTTCCCCCAGTGATATTTGGCAATGTCTGAAGACACTTTTTGTTGTCACAATTGATGAGGGGCGGGGTTGCCACTGGCTGTGCACTGAAGCCGGGGGTGCTGATAAACATCCTACAGTGCACAGGATAGCCCCCCAAAACAAAGTGTCTGGCCTGAAATGTCAAGTGTGCTGAGGTTGGGAGTAAGCCCCTACACAATGAGAATAATTTAAAAGAAGTGAAAACGTGTATACATTCACTTCTGGGCCCGTGGTATGTTGCTCAGGAGAGGAAGAGGAGTTTATGTAATCACAGGAACTGAGCTCTCTGCCCACCGTGAAGCTCAAGACTGTTTTCTACTAGTATCCAAAATGAGAGAGGCTTTGTTTTCTTGACTTACGAAGTGCCCTTTCTTTTCCTTTTCTGTAACAACTCTTCTCTCAAGCTCCTCCTGCAGGAGCAGCCCGGTCTTTTAGTCAGTGCTAGCCTTTTGGAAAAGGAAGCACAGCTAGAAAAGCGCCCAACTTTGACTTTAAAACATCAATTACTATAGGAAATACAGTGGGAGAGTCACTGTGACTTCTCAGTCAAATTGCCCTTGGTTTCCCACCTCGGAAGATGGCCACGGTGATAACCTGTTTCCAAATATGGTTGGGAATGCCCAGATTAAAAGAGGTGTGCAAAAAAAATAAGTGTGTCTGTGTGTGTGAATGACGTGCACAAGAAGTTCTAGGAGTTCTGTCTGAGTTTTTACCAAAAAATCTAGTATTTGACATAGTTAGGACCTATCAAGTAGTCACCATTGGTTGGATCTCTTGGGGGCAATGTCATTTATTAAAATAGTTGAGTAAATATCACAAGTGAGCCACTCAAGGAAAATGAGATTCTGAGAATTTAAGGTCCAGGTAATTCTGGCCTTAGCACAGGTAATCCCGATCCGAGAAAACTCACCTGGGCCTCAGCTGCGGTCCCGCGCTGTCCACCCCTCCTCCCCTCGTGCTGGGGTGGCTGCCTGGGAGGAGCTACCACACACCCTAGGCATCAGGGGGCGGAGCCCGAGGGAGCAGGAATGATGTCTCCGGGCCATCCCTTGGGGCAGCTTTTGGCAAGGCAATCCCTCTTTGCCCTACCCCAAAATATTTTCCTCCACATTGCCTAACTTTTTTTTTAAACTTTGATTTGTTATACTGCCAAAGATTTCATTTGGAATAACAAGTATCTTTTTAAAAAGCAAGCGCTCTGTGCCTGCCTTTCTTCTTCATTGCTCCACATCTGGCTCACCTCTCCTCACACCACACCTCCCCTCCTAGAAGCGATTGCTGTGGGTGTGACTTCCCATAGCACACACAGTCTGGCTCCCAGCTGGCCCGTGGACCCTTTGACCATCCAGATCTTGGCCTATCCATCTTCATCCCAGACAGGAGCCCGAACTGTGCCTGTGCAGGACAGGCGTAAATGTGTGCACGTGAAGGAATAAATTGGCAACAACTACGTCTGAGGGGCATTGTCCTTCAGATCTCAATAGGAATCAATAAACTCTGCTCTCCCACTAGAACCCAGAGGAGGCCATGGGGTGTCAGTGAGAATGGGGTTCTGGGAAGAGCGTCGGCTGTATCAGTATGCAGGACCCTTTGTAAGAGGTGGTGAGGAAAGACCACAGGAAGGGAGGTGAAGGGGGACGGAAGGTAGACCAGGGCTGTGTGCAGTTGTTACCCAGGAAAGGGGCAGAACATTTTCTTCATCGGCCTTCTCTCTCCTGCGTTGTATGGCCTGTTATTCCCAGGACTCCGAACACAGGCTAGTGTATTAGAGTTTCAAGTTATGGGTTCAGTAGGGTTTGGTAATCCTGGAGTACATCTCCCAGCTTTGATGAGGTATTTTTGTGGTTCCACGCTATTGATTTGAACATATTTTGGAAATAGATTGGCTTGTACTAGAAGAATGCCTATAAATTGACTAGAACTGCACAATAAACTATTTTTGACATTAAATTTAAATGGGAACTCATGAAATCTTCAGATTAAATCATAACCTGTCCTCTTTTTTTTTCTCCTCTCAGGAAAATGGCAGACAGTTTTTCGGTAAGTGTTTTATGTCTGTTTTCTTACATTCTAATTTCACGTAGGTGGGGAGTTTCGTTTTTAACACCAGACTTTTTCTTCTAACTCTCAGACCATGTGCGCTCTGGCCTCCCCTGTCCAATGAGGGCTTGTGGGCTGGAGTCTTGTTTTTCCAGCAACAGATTTGGAAAGAAGGCCAGGTAGAGAGAGGCCTGGGACTCACTAAGGGCGACTCCTTTACCAAAAGGCCTGGGACAGAAGCGAGTGGCTTCTGTGGGCCAGGAGCTGAGAAATGAGCTGAGCAATGGGAGCTGTGATACAGCCCGAGCCTCCTGATGTTTGTGATTATTTTTCTCAGGTCAGTTAGAAAATATGTGCTTTTACATAGAGGGTAAAACTCAGATAGCTCTGAGTTTAACAAAGTATGAAAATGCAACCCTCCACAATATGAGGTGATGGGAGACATACTGATAAAGCATACATAATCCCAAAGTCTAATTTCAGCCTTTGGAACACAAAACTATTTAATAGATGGAAAGAATTTATTGATAAAAATTTCATACCTTCCCCATATCCTTCTACTTCTTAGATCTCATATTCCTGTTTTCCTGTTTGTGAATGTTTGTCCTCCAGTAATTGTTTATATCTTTCTTTCCAGCTTAATGATGCCATTTCCGGGTCTGGGAACCCCAACCCTCAAGGATGGCCTGGTCAATGGGGAAACCAGCCTGCTGGGCCAGGGGGCTACCCAGGGGCTTCTTATCCTGGACAGGCACCTCCTGGCGGCGCCTACCCCGGACAGGCCCCTCCTGGCGGCACCTACCCCGGACAGGCCCCTCCTGGTGGCGCCTACCCCGGACAGGCCCCTCCTGGTGGCGCCTACCCCGGACAGGCACCACCTGGTGGCACCTACCCTGGACAGGCACCTCCTGGTGGCACCTACCCTGGTTTTACAGCACCTGCTTATCCTGGACCAACTGCACCAGGAGCCTACCCTGGACAGCCAAGTGGGCCTGGGGCCTACCCTGGTGCCGGCCCCACTGGTGTCCCTGCGGGACCACTGGTAAGATGGCATTAGTCATTTCATGTACTTGACTGTGACCAGTACAGAGCTAAGGAATAATGCAGCAATTTTCTGGAACTGTAGTGCCATCACTTTGCAGCGCTCTGGCTGGGAGCTTGTTCTGGGCACTGACCTGCAAAGGGCCTCAGGGAGACCTGAAGCTTTAACCTTATTGCTTAGAGCCAATTTTCAAAGACCAGACATGATGTGTGTTGGTCCAACAGAAAAATAGTTATTGAGCTTAGCATGTGTGGTGGTGGCATAAAGAGACACTAACCCGTGATCTGAAGCCGTCTGTGAAGCAGCTTTACTATAAATCATGTTAAGAGCATAGTAATGGGGGAAAGTTTTTGTTATGAGTCAACAATGTGCCAGTAGTGTGCTTCTACATGGATGATCTCATTTGCCCCCACAACCGCCCTCTAAGGTATTCCCATTTCACACGTGAGAAAATGGGCAGTAGAGTCATACAGCTTGCTGACTATCATAGGGAGAACATGTGGGGGAACCAAGGTAATCTAGTTTCGAAAAACCTTATAAAGATAATTTTATAATGTAAGGATCGAATTTTCATGTATATGAAAACACATTTTAGTGAGTACATTCTAAGTGTGAAATCTTAACGCTGTAGGGCTCAGACGCATCTCAGACACAGGCCCTTCCCTTCTGGACTTCTGGTCTAGCTGGGAAATAAGCAGCTCTGAGGAAGGAGTTCAGTAGCAGCTTGGGATCCGACCCATTCAGGACCACGCAGAAGGTGGCGCGGGTAGCATCTGACCTGCCTTTAGGTCAGCTTAGAGGAGAGCCCAGAGACAGTGTTGGGGGTATATAGGTGGCATTGGGCAGGGCCTAGCCCACAGACGGTTAGTCCACTGCAGGTAGAGGGCGACATGGGGGCAGATGGGAGAGAGATTGCAGAGGAAGAACCCCAGACTCTGCTGGTTAGGTCCTAGGAGTCAGAGATGATTGGCTTTTCAAGACAGGACAAACTAGGGCACCAGCCAAGGGGCAGCCCAAACAGGGTACTCAGGAAGGGGATGGATGGGGGAGGGGGCAGGAGAAACAATTCCAGTTCATATTTGTTGAATTTGCAGCATGGAGCAAATTCGGAAGGAAGAAGAATGGGACTAGTACAGATCAGGGCTAGAGATAAAAGACTTTGATGATAGTTGAAGTGGGGAGGGAAGTGGGGCGGGGCAGAATTAGAGAAGGGGAAAAAGAAGACACCAGTGATGGAGCTTTGAGAATACTTACAGTACCTTGAACATAAGTATTTGAGGAATGAACTAGGAAATGTATTAAGTGGAAGGTGTTCATTTCGCTAATATTGAGTATCTGCTACATACTAAGTACTCTGCTGGTGGTGCTGTGACTAGAACACATTAGAACCCAGAAGCCCGAGAATGTGACATGATGAAGTACGTTATGTGACAAGGGTCCTAAGAGTGACACAAAAATGTCAAGGTTGATTGTAAGGTCTAGCTTAAGCCCTTTCAAAATACAGTTTAAGTGAATGAATTATAGACTGGGATGGCCCTAGGAATAAGAGCTACAATGCTCCAGAAGGACTGTGTTCTGTCTTTGGCATCAATTAACTGATTACTTTATTCTTGATTCTTAGTTTTACATGTAAGGAACCTTATCTCTTCAGGCCCTGGGCACAGTGGCCTGGGAGTCCGGACAGATGGCTTAAATTAGAGTTATGTGTTATTCACACATATTAATAGCGACTGAACTTTTTCTTTCTCCAAGAAAACATGACTATTGATACACATATGTTTTTTCATCCTCAGACTGTGCCTTATAACCTGGCTTTCCCCGGAGGAGTCATGCCTCGCATGCTGATAACAATTCTGGGCACAGTGAAGCCCAATGCAAACAGGTATAGCGCAAAATGTGGAAGTCTAGCATGTTTGCTCATTGGTTTTTGAATAAAGGCGATCTCTCTTGAAGTTTAATAGAATCTTTAAAACTACACACATTTAATGTCTTGGCTTTCCCATCGTATGGGATTATCCCATCCATCAGTATGTATTCCCACCAAGGGGACAAGTTTTCCCTTGCCCAATCTGGTTTTTCTTCCAGAACCTAAAGAAAACAGAGTTCTACATTGTGAGGACCAAGAGGAAGAGCAGAAAATCCCATTCCGCTCGTTCTTCCTGGTAGTGAGAACCTTCTTAGTATTAAAGGAAAGTAGAGTCTTTGTAACGGCATGTTTGGCCATCTGTCCCGCTCTGAACCATATAGTGTCTAAAACCCAAGCATGCACTTTAGTTTAGACGTCCATCAGAAATGAGGGTCGGAAACCTAAAGATCCCACTGGACATAGTGGTGAGTTGATCTGAGAGCTTGAACGTGATCCCTCTGTGTCCTCAGGCAAGTCTCCCTGCAGTTGTGCGGTCACAGTGCTGTGTCCGAGCTCTCGGACTGGGCTGCCATTGGCCGTCTTCACGCTGGGTGCAGCACAGTCAGATTCCCATTGGCCGGGTCTACAGATGATCAGTGGCAGAATGGGGAACCCCAGTCTTCTGAGTGGTTGCTATTTACTTGAAAGGTTTGAAAAGATTGTACAAGTTGAAGACTTCATCAAAATAAGTCAACCTTTGCCATGGGAACTAGTTTGATGGAGGTGAGCTAGGATGGAACAAGACTTTGAGCTACTTTAGGAAAATTCATGCTGTTTCTGGCTGCTTTGGGACACCAGGCTCTGGTTGTCACCACAGGTTATATAATACTATGTGTCATACAAACAGGCTGAGGATAGCCTAAGGCCATCCAGTATGCCTGTCCCTGAGGTTAGTGTGCCACTAAAAGTCCTACAGCTATTGATAAGTGTGTCTCTGGGTCTTACAGGCAGTATATAAAAGACACACAAACAGCCTCTGTGAATGTCTGTCACCTTGCTCCTGGTTAATCAACAGAGCCACTTCCTCTGTTACCAGGAGACAGACTGGCCTGATCAGATAATTTTACATTCAAATAGCCCTTTCACTCCACTCCAAGCTCTAGACAGCCTGCTGTGGGTCTATTGCGTAGTCACTACCCTAAGACAGCTCTTCTTCCCATACAGCTTATGTAGCTTCTCTAAACGGTACTTCTTTGTACAATAAAGCTGGTCACACTGCAGTTTGCAAAACATGTATATTCCCTGCCTATGTTCTTATCCATCTTTCCTCCCAACACAACATAGAGCCCCTCACAAACTTATTCTGTGTGTGCAGCATGCAGTTTGTTACTATCTTCCCCTCCTCAGACAACCCCTATGGCTCAGAACCACACTGGTACCTTTGCCTTTATTTAGGGTTATCAAACTGCACACTTCAGCCCCATTTACACTAGAGATGTAGACTGAGACTGTGGCAGATCAAAACTAGTTTGGGTTGAAATGGTAAAGGTGCCAGTAAAAGGAAAAGATTGTTGCTTGGTCCTGCAAATTCTATGTAAGGAATTGGAAGAAAAAAAGAATGCTTAAGGTGGGAGAGATGACAGCATCTTCCTTTTCCCTGAAGAGGAATACAGCCATTGGATATTGTTTCAATTGCCATTTGACTGTTTTGGTCCCTCCCTGGGAGTACATTTGTGGTTGGGTTGGTTACCAGGTGAATCCAAGCTCCCAGGGAATTATTGTTAGTAGGTCGGGAGTGCAGCTTTTGCTTTAAATCAAGAGCACCAGCTGAATCTGAAATGAGTGCTCTACGGAGCATACTTTGAGAAACCAGGGGATAGGGTCAGCAGTTTAATAGTCAGAGGACTCATGTTTGCATGAGCATCTGAGAAGGAATGGGGTCAAAAAGTTCCACTTCACACGTGGAACGTTCAACACATTTGCTGTCATGATTTTAGTACTTAGCGACGAGACGCAGAAGATTAACTGTGTGATCTCGTTCTTTCTCTTTTTGGAGTAGGTTCTCGGTTAACAGGAGGGAGCTAGGATTTGCTCTCTTGTTTATGTGACTGGCTTGCCATCAGTAGATATGAAAAGCAACCTGGCAGGATAGGAAGGAGGCAACTATTGTTATATGCAATATAAGGATTGCATGCCCTCAAAGTGGCCTGAAACCTGTATAAGGAAAACAGAAACAGAAGCAGATACACGGGGACTGTGGAACATGGGGACTGGATGGAACGTGGTGACGGGACTAGTCAGAGGACATTTTTGCCCTTCGACAACGATAACAACAATATCCATTGATTGAGGGAGGGGCGAGGCTGGGGCTGGGTGGAGGTGGGAAAAGGGGGAAGAAACAGAGGAAACAACTGTAATAGCATAAACAATAAAAAATAAATTACAAAAACCTTTACAAGAAAACCTTGAAGGGTTTTCATGGGTAGTGGGGGTAAAGAGGGAATTACGGCTGGAGAGAATGATGTAGCTAAAGACAACGAGGCAAAACAACTGAAGCACAGAGCAGTTTCGCTGACTTTTAGGTGCTCAGTAGTACATCAGATACTTGGCCTAGTGTAGTTCGAACCCATTTTCTGGTTTGTTTTGTTTAGAAAATTCCCGTATTTTATAAAATGATTTGCTCTTTCAGAATATCCTGTGTTCTTTACTTGATACAAATACACAACTTGATTCATTTTACTAACTCTGGTCTACGGTTTAAACAGACTTGCTTTAGATTTCAAGAGAGGGAATGATGTCGCCTTCCACTTTAACCCACGCTTCAATGAGGACAACAGGAGAGTCATTGTTTGCAATTCAAACCTGAATAATAGCTGGGGACGGGAAGAAAGACAGTCGAATTTCCCATTTGAAAGTGGTAAACAATTCAAAGTAAGTTCATCTATTATTCTATATTGATAATGCCTATTGCTCGTGGGGAAATCACTCTAAAACCGCAATGCACTTGAGATGAATTTTCTTTCTTTTTTTTTAAATTGATTTTAGAGAGAGAGGAAGACAGGAGAGAGAGAAACATCAATTTGCTCTTACACTTATTTATGCATCCATTGGTTGCTTCTTACATGAACCTGCAACCTTGGGGTGTCAGTACGATGCTCTAGCCAACTGAACTACCCAGCCAGGGCACTGAAATGAGATTTTTCTCAGCTGTCCCGGGGCACCTAGTCAGCTCCTCTCCACCCCAGAGGGCCAGGATCAGCAGGCTGGAACATGGCCAGGAGTGGCATGCTCCCGACTCCATCCTGTTACCGCCCTGAGTTTAGGCTTTTCTGGAAATGAGAAAAATAGCGTCTTAAAAAGGCAGAAAGTCTTATTTGGATTCAGACTTAGTTCTTTAAAAATGACATAGTGGCCTAGCAATAAAAACAATTTTTTTAATTTAAAAAATTACAATTGACATTTAATATTGTAGTAGTTTCAGGTGTACAGCATAAACTTTTCAATTCTAAAATACATGCTTATGAAAGGTAATGTATAGATTTTCAAATTAACTAAAAAGCCCTCCATCTTTTACCTTCTGAAGGTTGCAACGTAATATCTTTCCAGTATTTTTTATGGTATACAGGGAACTGTTTATTTTTACGCACTGCTTCACCAGCGTTTATCTGGTTGACAGAGCTGCCTTAGGACTGACCGAAGGGGGCGATAAAGCAGCCAGACCAGAATCTCCTCCAGGGCAGAGACAGACAGGGACACCGTCCACGTTTGGCGCACCTCCTTCAGTGTCAGAACAGTTACGTCATTGTTTACACGAGATGATTCAACCAGTACCCGCTGGTGAAAGTCTGGAAATACTACAAATAAAACCTGGACATATTTTATCTATGTATAATTACTACATACTAAAATTTTAGTATTTTACTAAATACTGACATACTGTACTATCTTATCTTTGCTTTCTAGAAGAATAATTTTAAAAACTATGAGTGTTTAAAACTTAGATATTGCCTAAGTGCTACTTCCAAAAGCATGTAGGGATTACCACCTCCACTAACTATTGGAAGACTATGTTTTCCCTACTCTTACAAAACTGGTTATTACCCATCTTCATAATATATGCTGCTGTATTAAGACTTTAGTGATTATTTTTACTTTTACTTTTAGCTGGTTTAGGCCATATAAAAGCTTTTCACATAGACACATTATTTATGTAGACACATATATTTGTGTAGATGTTATTTTTTCCTTTGTTGCTTCAACTACATAACCTAAAAATTTTGTCATTTTGCTTTTGTTTTAATCTTTGAATAATCTGGAGGTTTGTTTTTTTTTTTTGCTGTAAAGTTACTTTTCCTGGACTTGACTCAGTTCTACAAATGATCACAAAGATGAAATGTGGACACCCCAAGCACAGGACAGGTGGTTTTGAAATTAGTGGGCATTTCTCAGTTTTGTGTGTGTGCCATTTCAGATACAAGTGCTGGTGGAACCTGACCACTTCAAGGTTGCAGTCAATGATGCTCACTTGTTGCAGTACAATCATCGCATGCCGAACCTCAAGGAAATCAGCACACTGATAATTTCTGGTGACATCAACCTCACCAGTGCTTCATACGCCATGATGTAATCTTCAAGGGGCAGACCTTCTTAAAAATGATATTGAATATAAACATTACCCATTTAAAAGTTTCATATTTACTACAAGTAAAAAATTTTACCTTTATTCAACAATGTCCTTCATGTAATTCATCCATTTAATAAATATTCTAAGTTACCTGTTTATATGTCATTTAATCAGAGCAGTTTATTCTTGATAATGAACAGGGGACTCAATGGTAAAAGAAATATGTAGCAATATTAATGTTAGGATAGAGTTTTCTATACTGAAATATTTTTAAAGAAATAGTAAATACTACACAAACATTAATCTTGCTCTTCCCGAGTTTCATAAAAACAAGGAAATCACTCTCCTGTTTTAATAGAATATATTCAGGAAACAAGAAAAGTAGAAAGAGCTTAGCCACAGATGATCTATGACTCATAAGCAGTTACTGTTAGCCTTCTGGTATATTTCTTTTGAGTCCTTTTCAATCTTATTTTCTCTCTCTAAACTCAACTTCACTGCTTTCAAGTCAGTTCTGGACATCATTGTGAGTCTGTCTCCCCATAGGTTTTCTTGTTTTTTACAAAAACCTCCAGATCTGTAGAGGGTGGGGGAGTAGTTTCCCCATTAGATATATAATCAGCTTTAAAACTTTAATTGTTCCTATTGTCAACATTCTTAACCATGCCTATCAGCAAAGCCAAAGAATAAAATTTCAAAACTAGGACGTAGTCACACCACTTCATTTTTAAAGACCAAAACATTATTTGTTTCTATTCTACCATCTTCTCAAATTGGTAACTGCCACAGGCTGGTTTCCCCAGTAAGCAGAGATTAGAATACAAGAGGGTTATCAGGGAATGCTCTTGCAATCAAGAGCTGTGGGAGCCAGCAGGTACACAACGGGCAGAGGGAGAAGCTGAGCATGAATGCCTCAGACCCTCTGGAGCAGTCAAGAGGGGGACAGGTCCTTGTAGCCCCACTTCCGTAAATGAACACAGGCCATCTGGAAAACAGTGAAATTGGGTGAAGTGGCTCTCTCCACCTGAGGCACTTCAGCGGGATTTTGGAAAGGGTCTTATTCTACCCAAGCAGTTTTCTTTCATTTTATCTTTAAAGATTTTCCTCATGCCGCACTCATAATTCTGGAGTCAGTAGCCCCAGCACACTTTATCCTGTTGTAGGGGACACTGACAGTGACCCACATGAAACCCATTCCCATGTCCTAATGATTGTGGTTTTATTCAGGTATGATCCCACAATGAGCAGGGAAGCATTAGTTCAAGCCATCCCGCTGCTGGTTCTTACTGATCTGTAGGAGGACATGTGGCATTAGTTGGCCTAACCAGACCACAGGGAAGGGCACTGCTCTGATTACCACTAGTAGCCATATTATGACCCCCAAAGGACCCAGCCTCAGAGAAGTGCCAAGGATGACAGAATGGGCTAGAACAGAAAGTTGGACAGAAAGTTGGATGCCATCATTGAAAAGTTGATTGCAAAGTGATGAGAATTACCCTGACAACTTGTGAAATAAATTTCCTTATTGCTAAGCCCATTTGAGTCAATTTTACTATTACATAATAGCCCAAAATTTTCTAAATGATTCAATAACATATCTTCTTAAACCTAGCCCCCTAATCATCTTTACTGACATTGTCTTATTCTCATCTATATTGCTTCATCATGTGGCACAGATTCTAAGTCTTGGATTATTTTGTACCAACCTCTTTTACATGTCCATGGCCCTGGGCCCCTAAGTAGTATACATAAAGAAGTGTAAAGAAGAAGTACATATAAAGTATATATACTTTATAGAGAAGTATATATAAAATGCATTCATTAATGAACAATTCTGCATGTCTTGCTTGAATTGTTCATTAATGAATATAAGCAATTTTTATCTTTTGGTAAGATTTAGGCACTTAGAGAACACTCTTCTAAGATGGCACTGCACATAGCCTCCCAACTGCTTGCATGGATTTAATAAACCAAAGTACACGTGTTTCCTTGTTTGAAAACCCCTAGTCTTAGGATGCTTATCCACACAGTTCCTGTTTATTGGTCAACCTGCTTGAAGGCAGAAGTAACTGGACAAGGGTCTGGTTACAAACTTCAGCGACGCTGAGTCTTCTCGGAGCTCCGTTACTCTGATGGCCCTGTCTGCTACAGACCTATAGGCAAGAGTTTTATAAAAGAGAAATACTGCAAACACATAAAATGACTGACGTAATTCTCTTCAAAGAAGACATTTCCTTCTGAACCTGTCAGTCATGCCAAGGGGAAAATAAAAAAGGCAAGAGCTTAATGGGCACCTATTTAACCATTTGAAATTGCAACATGTAAACTGACATCAGAATCCAGAAAGCTCACCTAAAGAAACTCAGTATACCCTGGAAAATGCAATATGCAAAGCTGTTCCACATTGACAAATTGAATGTTCAAACTAAAAGTAGGAAAGGACGCAAATATTTCTGTCAAAGTTTAGTATTATATTTTGAGTAAGCTGAAGAGTACTCATGAGCTCTGAGTAAGCGTTCTTAGCCCCAAGCATATACATCTTAAAGAAGAAAGGCAAGGCATGGTACACTTTTTATTCTGCATGGCTATTGTACAAAATATCCCCACCTCCCTTGAGAAACGGCACCATATCCAAAACACACTTTGATGAACACTGAATATTAAAACATTCCACGACACAAAAGGATTGAATAGAAGTGGACAAAAATACAAAGTCTTCATCCTTTTGGTATTCTAAGAATATACCATAGCATTGATAATATGAAGGAAAATGTTTGGAATTATTTTTAAATTCAAAATTCTTCCGGTTGTTCTCCACTGAGGGGCCTTAGAGGTGAAAAGGTAATCAGGTTACCACCGAAGGAAATGTGTTTGGCCTGTTCTCGCCGTCTCCTCCCCACAGGAGTGAATGGGTTGCCGCAGTTGAGGCCTGGCTGGAGAACAAGTTCAGAGAAGTCACTTAAAGCACCATCAAGAGTTTCACCAATTTACTTCAACACTGCAAGTGAATCATAAATTACAACATCAATAGTATTTCTCCACATAATAAAATTATTAGTAACATATTAGTAACATAATGATTGAGCAACTTTCCAGATCTAATTTCAAATACATAATTTTTAACTGAAAAGGTATGTTAATACATGCCTAAAAGGTGATCAGTAATAGGTAAGTGCACTTCAGTGGCATATTGCACGATGAATAAAAGTCACACGGGCAGATTGTACAGGCCTACTCTAACCATACAACAGCACTTGATAGGCCTTTTACTAGAATGTGATCCTGCTGAGATCCTTTTTCTTAGTTCCCCCTCAAATCCTACTTTGGGTTCAAATGATGCTAAGAGTAGGTAATACTTAGTTCTAAAATAGATGAACCTATAAAAATTTTTTAAATATAATTTAATACTTATGAAAGTGGAAAAGAATTCACAAGGAGACGAAATTAAAGGTACTAAGATTTATCAACAAGATAATGTATGATTGTGATAAAATTTTAATTGTATTACTAACATACTAAAAACAGAATATGATTATTTTTTCTAGACTTAGTTATATCATATAAGAAACAGTCATTCAGAATTCAGATCTGACTTAATCAGAATTAAGTCACATGTATATAAATTGGCCTTATGCTAAAGGCCGCAGCCTATGATTAAAGAAGGGTGAGGGCAAGAAAGAACAGAGGGGTCACAGTAACAAACTTCATTCTGCTCTGGAGATCCAGGGTGGCCCAGAGCCTGAATACAAAGGCGGCATCTTTGAAAGATAACGAAAGCCAAGATATACAGAAGTCCTTAAGGAATTAGTGGCTTAAGGAAGCCAGGCAATAGTTGCTGTTTGACCCTATACTTGCCTTAATAAAATTTTTATATTCCAAGATCAAAGCTAAGTAAATCAAGGCCATCTCCTGACCCATTTTGAGATTTTTTTTTCTTGAGTTAGGCCAATATTGTTATGAATGTCCCTCTTAGAATCACTTTTGCTGCATCCTGTGGATTTCGTTATGTGGTATTTCTATTCTAATGTATCTCTAGGTATTCTTGATTTCTTTGGTGGCCCATTGTTTGCTCAGCAGCATATTGTTTGACTTTCATGTTTTTCCAGTTTTCTTCTTGTAATTGATATGACTTCAATCTTCTTGAATTTATTTACTTTTGAAAAAGATTTTAGTTATTTATTTCTAGAGAGAGAAAGGGAGGGAGAGAGGGAGAGAAACATCAATGTATGGTTGCCTCTCGCACACCCCCTACTGGGGACCTGGCCTGCAACCCAGGCATGTGCCCTGACTGGGAATCAAACCCACAAGTCTTTGGTTCACAGGCTGGCACTCAATCCACTGAGCCACACCAGCCAGGACTTCATGAATTTATTAAGATTTGTGTACTAACATGTGGTCTATCCTGAAGAATGTTCTGTGTGCACTTTAGACTGTGTATTCTGCCATTTTTGAATGGAATATTCTGTATATTCCATTAAGTCCATCTGATCTAATATATCACTTAAGCTTGATGTTTTTTTTTTAACTCCTTTTACTTTTATTAGCATTTCTTTTCATCTTAATTTACTCCTGGTCCATAAGTTTTGTTTCTTCAGGTTCTACTGGGATATTTTTCTTCTGTGAACCCCTCTCCTCTGGCTTAGGAACAATCTGCTCTTTTTCACTAAGGATCATCACAATGTGACAAGGAGAGCTCATGCATGGGTTAATCCACCCACGAGCTCTAAGTTCTGTGTCACATCTGAGTTCAGGTCTGTTTTGTTCGCCTAGATGTACTCAGTCACCAGAGAATCTACATCTAAACCCTTAAGGTCATTATTACTCTCTGCATTTTTAAGCCTGTGTAGCAAAACTTCAGCACTTTTTTTTGGGTGACCAACCCCGTGTCTAGCCCTACTGTCTGGCCTGGGATCACCTACCAACTCCACCATTATCACAATGGAATGGCACACATTGCTTCTGTAAATTGTTAGGTTCTTGGTGGCTTTTTGGATATGCATACCCTTAATGGGCAGTTTCATGAGTGTTCTTAAAGTGAACACAAAGATTTTAACCTATCGATTTGCATGATTTTGTGGCATTTCTAGGTCAGGTGACTAGCAAACCATTTTCAGAGGTCATCTCTGGCTGCTTTCAGAAAGAGTAGTCCAGCCCTGGCTGATGTGGCTCAGTGGATCGAGCATAGGCCTACGCACAAACTGAAAGGTTTGATTCAACTCCCAGCCAAGGTGCATGCCTGGGTTGTGGGCCAGGTCCCCAGCTGTCGGTGTGAAAGAGGCAACCAGTTGATGTTTCTTTCACACATAGATGTTTTTCTTCCTCCCCCCCTCCCTTCCCTCTAAAAATAAATAAATAAAATATTTTTTAAAAAGTGTAGTTCAATGTGTTCAAATTGATTTTCTGTCTGATCTATCTGTTGCTGTAAGTGGGTGTTAATGTCCCCTACAGTTATTTAATTGCTTTAATGTTCTCCTTTTAAGTCCATTAATATTACATTTATGTTTATAAATGTTACATCTTCTTGTTAGGGTGATCTCTTTATGATTATGCAGAGTCCTTCTTTGTCTTTTATTATAGTCTTTGTTGTTCTTTTAAAAAAATTTTTTAAAGATTTTATTTATTTATTTTTAGGGAGAAGCAGAGAAGAAAAAAGAGAGGGAGAGAAACATCAATGTGTGGTTGCCTCTCACACTCACAACCCCTACTAGGGATATGGCCCACACCCCAGGCATGTGCCTTGTCTGGGAAACAAACCAGCGACCTTTTACTTTGTGGGCCGGCACTCAATTCACTGAGCCACACCAGCCAGGGCTACAGTCTTTGTTTTAAAGTCTACTTTTTTCTGATATGAGTATAGCCACACCAGCGTTCCTTTTATTTCCACTTGCATAGAATATCTTTTCCTAGCCTTCACATTCAGTCTTCACATGCATGTCCTTATTTCAGAAGTCTCTTGCAGGCAGCATATAGATAAATCTTGTATTTTTTTTCTTTAAATCCATTCAGCCACTCTGTGTCATTTGGTTGGCAAATTTAGTTTATTTGCATTTAAGTTTTTTATTGATAAGTGCCATATTTTTCAGACTATAAGACGTACCTCTTGCCTCCGCCCCCACCCCTTGCATTTGGGAGGAAAATGGAGGTGTGTCTTACAGTCCAAATATAGCTTACCTGGCTTGCTGTGTGTGTGCAGGGGTGGTGGTGGAGTGGGGTCACAGGTTATTAGATATTTTACCAAATCTTTTGCTTTAAAATTGTTTTTCCTATTTTCCTCCTGTAAAACCTAGATGCGTCTTATGGTCAGGTGTGTTTTATAGTCCTAAAAATACAGTACATATTTATTGCCACTTGTTATTGTTTTCTGGCTGTTTTTGTAGTTCCTCTTTTCTTTCTCTCTTCCTTGCGATTTGACGGCTTTCTTTTTATATTTTTTAGTCTTAAATTTTTATTAATTTATTTCTTAATTTACTTTTTTCTTCTTTTTTTTAAATTGCTGTTCAAGTATAGTTGTCTCCATTCTCCCCCCACCAGGATGGCTTTCTTTACTGTTATGTTTAGATTCTTTTCTCATTTTCTTTTGTGTGCTTAGTATAAGTTAAATTTTTCTTTGTGGTTACCATGAAGTTCACGTATTGTATAACATCTACATATAACAACAGTCTCTTTTAAATTGATAGCAACTTAAATCTGAATACAGTCCAAAGCTTTACATTGTTGCTTCCCCCCACCCTACAGGCTTTATTTTTGATAACACATTTAACATCTTTTTATTTTGTGCTTCCCTTAACTAATTATAGCAATTTTAGTTAATTTTACTACTTTTGCCTTTTAACCTTCATACTTGTCTTATAAATGACTGATCAATTGTCATTACTGTATATTTATATTTTTCAGTGAGATGTTTACTTTCATATGTTTTCTTATTATTAATTAGTGCCTTTTCTTTTCAGCTTAGAAAAGTCCCTTTAACATTTGTGTAGGCTGGTTTAAAAGAACTCCTTTACTTTTTGCTTATCTGGGAAACTCTTAATCTCATCCTCAATTCCGAGTGATAACTCTTCTGGGTAGAGAATTTTTGGTTGGAAATTTTTTCCTTTCAGCACTTTGAATGGGTCATGCCACTCACCTTCGGTTTGTAAAGTTTCTGCTGAATTCCCTTGTATGTAATAAGTTGTTTTTATCTTGCTGCTTTTAAGATTCTCTCTTTCTCCTTAACATTTATCATTTTGATTATAATGTCTTTAGATGTAAATCTCTTTGGGTTCATCTTATTTGGAACTCTGGGCTTTCTGGGCCTGGATGTCTGCTTCCTTCACCAGGGTAGGGAAGTTTACAGCCATTATTTCTTCAAATAATTTTTTTGATCTTCTGTCTCTTCTCCTTCTAGGACCCTTACAATGCAAATGACATTCTGATTTATGTTGTCCTAGAAGTCACTTAAGGTATCTTAACTTTTAAAAATTCTTTCATTTTGCTTCTGTCTGCATGTATTCCATTGCTTTGTCTTCCAGCTTGTTGCTTTGTGCTTCATTTTTATCCAGTTTGCTGTTAAACCCTTCTAGGAAATTTTTCATTTCAGTTATAACTTCTGCTTGGTACTTTCTATCTCCTTGTGGAAGTTCTCACTGAATTCATTGATTCTTCTCCCATGTTTGGTGAGAGTCTTTATGACAATTACTTTGAACGCTTTTATCAGGTAGTTTGCTTAGCTCTGTTTCATTAAGGCCCCTGACCCATTTGGCAGTAGGCCCTGGAAAATTTCAAGGTAAACCAGAGTGGCTGGCCCTGTCTACACATTAAAATCACCTGATGAAGGCCCTACTACAAATCATTGAAATAAAAATATCTGGGTGAAGGGCTACAAACCAATGCTGTACACACTTAGTAGGCAATAGAATACTTTTTCATTCATGCCATAGTTAATGTAAATCAGAGCTCTGCCTACAGAGGAATTTACAATTAATAAGGTAGATAGACTCCTGAAATTATAATATGTTAAGAATATAATAATTCATATTATTCTCTTAATAAGAGATTAAATGTGCTCAGTGTACACTGTGTGTCTATGTGTACCTGTGCCTATACATAAATTAACATGGAGAGATGAGAGCTTTTACAGGAAGGCTTCACAGAAAGACTAACGTTTGATCTAGACTTAAAAGCAGAGTACCAAGAATAAAGCCAAGAGAGCTTCCAATTAAAATAGCCTCCAAATAAATATGGTAATCTAAAAGAAATAGAATGAAAATAACCAATGATGACTGAAAGTAGAACAGACATTATCTCCCCAACTGCAAACTTCAGGTGGGCAGAAACTTCATGCTATATTTTTCTTGCATCACTTAGAAATCCCTAACATGATCCAAGCCAAGTATTCAATCAATTTGTCATAATATATTTGATTCATAAATCACATAGGGAAATAAATCTTCAGAATTTAGAAATAAAAATTACTACATTTTAAAGTATATAAACATGAAATTTTGCTCCCATCTTGATAAAAATATACAAATATATTTCACAATAAAGAAAATGATGACAAGAAGTAAATTTTAAACTTTGTACACAAATTAAAAATTAATACTCATTTTATAAAACAAATATAGTATTTAAAGAAACTTTTCAAATTAAGTGGAAAACTTACTGAATCAAGAAGTTGGCATTCGGTAGTAAGATTTTTATCAAATAAAACTGAAAAACAAAAAATAAACATTTTTAACTTTTTAAAGACTATCCTTGTGCTTAAGGGTTGTCAGAAATTAACAAAGCATTAAGAAATATGAAAAGTTCCATATTATCAAATGCTAAGACAAAAATATAGGTTATCTTATGCTATAACATTTTTTAAAGTGTGTTTGAAATTCTTAAAATTCTTATCCTTAATTTTAGTCTAGAAAGAGTCTTCTGTAAGCAAATCTCATGCTTGTAATATTAAAGTTATCCAAAAGATGCTAGATGAAGAACGTAGCTGAAATCCTTTAAATGTGTGACCAAAGTAATATTCATTTTGTCTTAGGCCCCAGACAGAACAGCACTGCTGAGTAGCAGCAGATGAAATTAGGTGAAACCATCAGACATTATATTATAACAAAAATGAAAGAGCCATTTTCCAATGCAGAGCAATCACAACAAAGTAGGCAGGAATAAACATTAGGGAAGAAAAATAGGGCATTTGGAAAGATGGTTTGAGGATGTATGTATTCAAAAGAGAACTAAAAAAGAAAAAACTTGAGGGAATTTTTTCTAATTCTGAATTTTCACAGTGAAGGTCTAATGTAAAAATGCTACTTATTTCCAACATGGACTAGTACCTGCTGTTGATTTTTATAAGTCCACCTCAAAAGATTTTGGGGGGGAGGAGAATAGGGTGCTACAACACAAACTAATTCTCATAAAATATTTACTGTGACTGTCCAATTTTCAATCTTCATCCTTAGAAACTGGTACCCAGGGATATTTACAATATACATTAGTGTAATTTCATTTATTTAATAAAGCCTCAAATATATTGAAAGGACCTCACCTGACTGGGAAATTTTAATCTCTTCTTCCTGTGAGATGTTATTTTGTGGTGGTATATTTTTTTCAGGGCTACTCATCAAAACATCTTGTGTTATTATCGAAGAATTTATGACAACCACTTCACCAGCAGGTAGAGGCAAGCTCATTCTTTCAGTGGGTGAATAATCCATCTCAAAGTTTATCTTACTTACATCCTAGAAATAAAAATCATTATTATATTTAATTACCAAACATTGGAACAATTAGAAAAAGTCTTATTGTTATTAAAAATGATAAAAATAGCCCAGACTGATGTGGCTTAGTAGATTGAGTGCCGGCCTGTGAACCAAAGTGTCACTGGTTTGAATCCAGTCAGGGTTTGATTCCCAGTCAGGGTTCATGCCTGAATTTTGGGCCAGGTCCCCAGTAGGGGGTGCATGAGAGGCAACCACACATTGATGTTTCTCTCCCTCTCCTCCCTCCCTTCCCTTCCCCCTAAAAATAAACAAATAAAAAAATGATAAAAATAGATGGATGGCATTCTAAATGCAGGCTAAAGAACATTGTAAACCCTATTATCTTGCTTCTTAACTAATTAGTTCATGTAATAATAGCAATAGTAGGATTGAAGGAAAGTTTCTCGGCAATACCTGTGCTCGCTCCAGAGACTGGCAAACATTTTCTGTGAAGTGCCTGACAGCACATTTTTTTAAAAGGCTTTTTGAGCCAGAGAGTCTCTGCCACAACTACTTAACTCTATTCTATTGCAAAGGCAACCAGATATAATACATAATAAATAAATACATAAATAAGAACATAAATAAATGTGGCTGTTATAATAAAAAATAAAAATGATAATCTTGGTTTGAGTTAGAGAACATGAAATGACACTACAGTCTCAAACAAGCTAAAGGCCTTTGAAACAACAACTCACATTTTATATTACTGATTTTAGATTTCCAGTGGAAATTATGGGGGTTGTTTATGGACTTACTATACACAATAACATAAAATAGATAACATGCTGGGCTATCTATCTACTACACTAGATTAAGACTCACATGGTTTCCTTCAGTTAAATCTTGTAATCTAGGACACTGAGCATCTTCTACTATGCTGTTCCTGAAAAAAGAAAAAAAATAGCACTGTACTCAGATAATCATATTACTATCTTCTGTGTTAGAGACTATCCTATACGATAAAAAATGGAGCCTGGTTCAAGATCAGGCCTGATCCCAATAGATTAGTTTGGGACTATAGCTACTACAGGGTGGTTTTACAAACCAACCGTATTCGTCCCCAGAAAGCTCACGAGCCTTTTTCCATGTTGGTCAGTTCACCAGCAATTCTCTCTGAACCTCAGCCAAATCCGGAACTCCACACCAGAGGAGGTTAGGAGAAAGCTGACTTCCAGGGGAAGGAGGTGGGAGGGTGAAACAGTAACTCAACTATTGTGTAGCTGGAGTTGGCTACATTTACTTGTTAGTTACAGTGTATACAGCATAATCCCAATGTTCTTATCTTGTACTTTACTAAAAATATCTGTCGAGACCTCTTCCCAGTTGTGGGGTTATGTGTGTATGTGTACACACACATGTATACATATATGTATATGCAATACACATACATACATATATATTTTTTCAATTCTTCTAATTTTCAGCTTCACTTTGCTTTCACTGAATGAAGTTTACTTGTAAGATGCTCTCTTTCAGGACTATTTTTGGCAATTTTAAAAGAGTACCTGTAATACCACCTAAATACAATTATGGATCTTCTTAGTACAAGATAATAAACTACAGGATATACAAAGTAAAAGAACTTGCATTTAAGAAATGATGATAAATTGGTATTTATTAATCCACAGACTTCTAGAACATCTGAAATATTTTAGTCCCTATGCAGGCTCAATGATACTTTGGTTTATACAAAAAATTAAAACTTCTAAACTTGTTTTATGAACTATTTAAGAACAATAACGTTCATTTGTTTCCCCTATTTCAATCATAGGGCATTCTTTATATTTTTGACAGTCTTGTTTGCTGCGATGACTGAGTATTCAATGTTGTCTCATCCCCAGGTTAATAATAAATCCAAAAGTCCTCCTTTGGCTCCAGACTATAATTTTATTTTCTACTTATTTTAAAGTATCTTTTCCTATCAGACTTCCAGTACATTTACGTTCATGAACAAGGACCTAACAGGTAATTTTGATGCCATTTGTGCAGAGGCAGTAGAAAGAATGCAAGCAGCATCCAGTGTCACTGATTACAAGTTGAACTTGGGTGCCTTACTAACTTACACAGTTTTCTCACTTGAAAAATGGAATCTAGTACCTCCCAGGGTTGTCGTGAGGATTAAATGAAATGGCTAAGAACCTAGAAACATGTGTAGCCAGCCCCTGATAATTGTTCAGTGCACAGCAGCTCCCCCTTCTCTCATGCTCTGCCTCCTGTGAAGACAGCACTCTCAAGGCACTTTCTATAAAGGCTGGTACAAATGCCTCCCTCTCAATGACCCTGTAAGGAGGTATCAGTACTGCTCTTTGTGGGTGATTAAAGTAAAGTAGTTACATAACTTGTCAAGCACCAAGTTGCAGTCTGTTCAGCACCGAAGGACACTATAATGATCTTTTCTTTTTTAGTCCTACAGTATTCTTTGCCCATCTAAATATGACCATTCAGCAATCTGAAATCCTAAGCCTTAGTTTCCTCATTTATAAAAGAGAAGTACTGCCTATATGTTACAGGGCCATTGTGAAATTAAATTAAAAATATATGGCTTGCATATTTTAGCAGGTTAACAATCTGAAATAGTATTTAATGTCAGCATCTAATTAAATTCTTAATAACACAGTAAAGAAATACCTGTTTTCAAGAATGTTTGAAAGCAAAGTCTTCTCATCAGCATGTTCCCTTGTGGCACCCTGAGGCTCATGAGCTGCAGGTGGGCGTAGAAGGCCCACATCAGCCCTGCTGTCAGACACAGCTTTGCTGACAGACTTAGGTGTCCAAAGTCTGTGGGAAAGACGGTCAGAAGAGATACAATGTCCTAGAAGATGAGAGAAACCACCTCAATATCAAAAGTTCTTTCATTCACTTTTCATTACTACTAGGAAGACAGTGCGAATTCTTCCTATTCCCCTACCAACTACCCTCTTTCTCATGTAAAATAGTGTTTGTTAACAAAGTCAAATGCCCAGAACCTTCAGTTAAAGACAGTATTGAACACACACATCACACTCTGCTTCCTATCGACATCCCACTACCATAAGCAGTAAGAGATCATTTTAAAAGTCAGAATGCTACAAAGACAGAGGAAACTAAAACAGAGACAATAACCAGAAAATTTTGGAAGCTGTAATAGAAATGAGTAAGTGAAACTTTACTTAGTATATTCAAGAAAATAAGTCCTAAGCAACCAGTGAGGGAAGATGCGAGTCAACCCAATTTATACCATAGCGCCCCTCAAAAGAACTGCTGGCCTCAAGAGTCTCTGGCAGTGGAGAAGACGACTGGTTCGAAGTCACTTCAAGGAACAATTAGAGCCCAGGTTGCTTTCCTCATTCCCCACAGCTGGGCAATTGTCATCCACCCCCTCTGCCCCCACACCAAAATCAGAAAACTGGAGGCTTATTTTGCCCAAAAAGGGAAACAGAGGGTCTCTGATTGAGAGGATAACAGGTGAGGTTGAAAGATGGGCATTATACAGAAAACAAGGGGATTAAGTGAGCATTTACAAATAAACTGTGGGGCACTCAGGTTCCCCTGCCTCCTCCCTACCTCTCCCCAACCCCCATGGCTCCTGAAAGACTGGCAGCCAGAAAGGCAGTGAATTATACCCTACCTGCAACAGACTGGGGGAAAGATTATTCTCTGAGGAATCTAGCCCATGAGAAAAGACAGAAACAGTGACATGCAGGTTCACGGCATAGGGGTGTGCAGCTAAACTGCGCACAGTAGGGTCCCTACGTGTGCACTGCCACGCAGAGCCCCGCTCCCACCGTGTGTGGCCACGAATGAGCATGAGCTCTGGATGCCCAAGGAAAGCCTCTCACGTGAGAGAAACCAAGACCAGACAGATGAAAGTATCCTGGAAGAAATATGGACTCTGTGGGGGAAAGAAACATAAAAGCTCTCGTTAATGCCCTCAGAAAGATAAGACAGTGCACTCTTACCAGTGCAGTCTTGTCGAAACGAGTACAGCCTGTGCTGAAATGCAACATTCCAAGAATGAGGAAGAACTATTGGGAATTGAAAACATGACAGCTAACATGAAGCTGAGGCAATCCAGAGAGCAGAAGAAAATGGTAAGTACAGGAAAGAATGACAAAAGTAGTCTATTTACCAAGAGAAAAACATGTATTTCTGAAAGAAAAACCAGAGAGAACAAAGGCGAGTAAATCAAAGGACTAACTCAAGAAAAAACCGACACTTGTTCAAAGAAGGCCGTAAACAAGTTAAGACTCCAAGACTCTGTGAAGAATTACTAATCACTATGCTATACACCTGAAACTAACTGTATGTCAACGATAACTTAAAAGTTTCAAAAAGTAAAAGTCTTTGCCTCTAGGGAGTGACAATGGGATGAGAGGGGCTTTGTGGGAGACTTCTGTTTTGTAATGAGCCTCATATAACTAAGTGCTCTATACATAGAACTCAATTTTAAAAAGGTCAACTTTTGCCATAAACTTATCTCCCTAGTTACACATGCAGAGTTGGGAAAAACAGACAGTGATAAGCTCACAGCTGTGGAAACCTCTAGGATCCTTGAGAAGTAGGTAGCAAGCAGCCTTGTTATTAGCAGCGAGGCAATTCCTAAACTGAGGTGATAAATTTACATTTTCCTGTAAAGATTAGAGAGCAGCTAAGCTTTATTTTCAGAAAACTTCCTAGTGGACACAGTTAAATTAGAGGGAGAAAACAGCTCTTCAACTGACCAGTACCCACAGAGGCTTTGGGCCCTTTCTCCTTGAAAATGAGTATCTGGCTCTGAAAGCACTGACAGAAGCATCTACTGAGATACAAGGAACAGACCACTTCAGCGGTGCCCTCTCATCCTATGGCTAAGAAACTCAATCTAATAAAGATAGTCTATGAAAAATTGCTCTTGAAAAATACACCCACAGTTAGAAAATTATAAGAATTGTTTCCTGAAATATTTAAAAATTAGAAAACTAGTGTGTTTACAGTTTATCCAAAAGATCAGTTTTATACAAATTAAAACCAAAACCACACTCCATTTCATTTTAAAGCACAGCAGAGAGGTCTGATAGTTCATGACTAAGTTTCCTTTGCATCGTAAATTCTAATCCAGCTTCGAAAATCACCTAACTTCTCATGCTCCCATCATGTTCCTGACCTCCTGAGATCCTCACCTACCTCACCGGATTGTGGGGTTAAGAGGTAATGACAGATGTGAAGTCGCTTAGAAAGCATGCAGTTTGCATGTGTTTGTGAGTGAGCATGTAGTCTACTTTCCAGAAATCACAGAAAGCTTATATCCCTTCATGTAAAAACTATTTTTCACTTCCTATACAACCTCCCATCCAAACAAGATATTATTAAGTGGTCTCAGCAGAAAAACGAACCTGAGAATGATTTAACAGGACTTTCAACTCTGAAAAATCCAGCATCAAACACAATTTTATCAACTTCCTTTGGTACCACAGAGGCTGCTGCCTCAGCATGTTCTTCCTGCTTAATTCTCTCTCTCATTGCATTTTTTATGGCAGCAAGGCGATTTCTAGCTGCAATTCTTCCACCATCATCCTGTTTTGGTTTGCTTGCTGTACCTGAGACAACTTTTTTCTGCAAAAAGAAATTATGGCATTTATTAAAAGTACTCATTACTACCTTGTAAGAAAAATAAAACATACATGAAATATTTCACACACTCATCATACACTTATCAAGTTCCTAGTATGTGCTGGGAGTCAAAAGGTAAAGGACAAAGTCCCTGCTCTCAATGAGTACATAACTTCACAGTGGAAGAGCTAGATAAGGACACTGAGAAGGACAAATGCCATGTGAGAGACAAACCCAGAGGGCTGTAGGAGAACATAAAGATAACACCTACACCAATCTCCAAAGGCATCAAGAAAGTCTTATAGGAAGTTGCATGGAAGCTGAAATCACCGTTGGCCAGGCTGAACCATGAGGTGAGGAAAGAGCTTGATAGAGAAGATAGCATGTTTGCAAAACCAGAAGCAAAAGAAGCAGGAAGGAGTTGGCAAGATCAGCAACAGCTCGATTATAGAACCCCTTACTTGTAACCATTTTATGGAGCCACATTTATACATAGAACAAAGGAATAGAGATTACTGATGATTTTTAATCAAGAGATTAAGATGATTGCATTCACATTTTAGCAAGGTCATTCTGGCTATAGCCTGGAGGGCTACAAGCCACTGAGAAAGGAGACAACTACGATGATACAGGGGAGACCAAGATGGTAGTTAAATAGAGGGAGAAATGAAAAAAAATGAAGATACTTAAGGCCCAACTGAAAGGGCCTAGCCTACCAGATAGGTGTGGAGTGGAGACAGTGAAATAGAGAAGGGAAAGAACCGAACATACCCAGGTTTCGATTTTGGACAGCTGGGGGGATGGTCATGCCATTCTCTGAGACAGGGATGCATTGGTGTGTGTGGAAATGATTTCAGTTTGAGATATAATGATTTTAAGGTGAGTCAGGATATATAGACCTTAGCAGAGAGTGTGGTCTGAAACAGATTTGGGAATCATCAAAGGGTGGGTAGGATCGCACAGGAAGACTCAGGAAGGACAGAAGAGAGTTGAGGTACGAATTCTGAATTGGACGAACTTTAAAGGGATAAATGAAAAAGCAAAAATTTGCAAACGGGACTGAAGAGTGGGCACAGAGGTAGGAAGAAAGTCAATAGAACATAATTTTAAGAAAGAGCAAGTATGCTGTATTTGACACTGCAGAGGAATTATTTTATAAATAAGTGTCTAATCACTGCAGCAACTACTGGGTCAATAACCTTGGTGATACCTGTTCTAGAGGCACAGAGAGGGGTAAAGCTGAAGTGCAGTGAGTTGAATAAAGGCAGAGTACAGACGACTTTTTCAGGAAGAAAAACAGGAACAGAGGTACAGACACCAAGAGGGAGGTGTGGACATCATGCATTTTTTCAAATGGAAACACATAAAATTCTAAAGATGTCTAAAAACTAATGGAAAAAAGCGAAAAGAGAAAACAAGCCTAAATGATATAAGAGATCAGTGAATAAGATGTAGGCGGGGATGGTATGAAAGTACAGTGGCCTACAAAATAAAGTAGGAGAGAGACATCTGGTGATAAGGGGCAGAATTACAAGACTCTGATATGCTGTACTCATACAGCCATTATTGACATCACTGATACTAATGTTTCCATGATTCAATACTCTATATTCAATACAAAATATCCACAGTAGTTTTAAAATGTTCAAGCATCTTTCACTGTTTAGTAGACATGAAGCTCATTCAATTGGTTTCATCGCTGTCCTCGGGGTCCCTGTCGTAAGACTTCATTGCTGCAATACTTTCATGAGGTTCTTTCAGTACTCTAACATCTTTAACAGATTCAAAACAGTTTCTACTGGACCACATAACATAATAAAGAACCAGCCTAGAAACCCGATTTTACAACCACAGGCATTTTTCTGAAATCTAAAAGAAAAACTGGCAATGCTCCAAGGTGGTTTGAGAAATATCATTTAAACCAAAAACTGAGTTAAAACATTACTAGAAAAAAAATTACTACAAATAGATTAAGGATGGAATCTATCATTATGTTAGTGAAGATAATTTTACTGAGAAAGTAATAGGAAATTTTATAAGATAAAGTACATGGAAAAAGGCAGAAGTTATTTACTACTATTAGTAGTGGTAAAAAAAATATATATATATACATGCAGAGTTTAAAGAATAAAACAAATATGCACATATCCACTACTTAGCAACTCAGAAGCTTGTCCGGGTACCCCAATTCAATCACAGATCCTCCCATTCTCCCTCCAAAAATAGCCACTCTGAATTTTGTGTTCATTATTTCCTTATTTCTTCTTCAAATACAATCAAGAATTGTAAGTAACATATGGGAACTTAGTTTGCAAAATGATGAAAATATGAAGCTAAAAGTTTTTAAAAGGTTAAAAATAAATCATTAAAATATAAGGGTCTATAATAGAAAATCAAAAACTTACCCGAAACACCTTTTTGCTTGTATTATTGTTATTTTGCCACCCAGATTCCTCAAGTTTGGTCAGATTGTTGAATTTTTGGTTTACATCTTCTATCTGTTAATAAAGTACAAATTTATCAGTTTAATGCTAACCATATTAATATTACAAACTAATGAACTGAGACTTCCAAAAAACAGAGAGTGACTTGGACTGGTCACAGACAAAATAAGACTAAGTCACCCTGACCAGTGTGGCTCTGTTGGTTGGGCATCATCCCACAAACCAAAAAGTTGCTGGTTCAATTCCAGGTCAGGGTGCATGCCTAGGCTGCAGGTTTAATTCCCAGTTGGGGCACGTGCAACAGGCAACCAAATAATGTTTCTCATGTCAATGTTCCTTTCCTTCTCTTTGTCCCTCCCTTCCCCTCTAATAAGTAAATAAATATTTTTAAAAACTAAGAAAAAATAATTAGACTAAGTTATTCTCAATTTAGTATTCAAATCAAGAATTCTTAATGGTAAAATTATTCATTATTTTTGTTCTCATAAACTTTTAAAATCTACATAAAGGACATCATACATGAGTAACTCTCCTAAATAATTTTTGATCACTAAAATGGTAGGAGAGATATTCTATATTACACAATGTGGCCACAAGTTCTGTCTTTTTTAAAACAGTTTATTTTCCTGCTGAAGGATATACTGGTTGCTTCCCAGTTTTGGCAATTAAGAATAAAGCTGCTATAAACACGTGTATATGTTTTTACCTAGACATATGTTTGCAACTCTTTTGGGCAAATAGCAAGAAGTGTAATTGCAGAATCGTATGGTAATAGTGTGTTTAGTTTTGTAAGAGACTGTTGAACTGTCTTCCAAAGGGCTATACCATTTTGCATTCCCACCAGCAATGAACAAGAATTCCTGTGGCTCCCCACCCTCGCCAGCATTTGATGCTATCAGTGTCCTTCTAATAGATATGTGGTACTTCATTGTAGTTAAAATAGGCAATTCCCTACTAACATATGATGTTGAGCATCTTACCTTTCATATGCTGACCTTCTTTGCTCAAGTGCATTCAGGTCTTTTGCCTGTTTTTAAATCAAGTTGTTTTTCTTTTTTTTTTTAAAGATTTTATTTATTTATTTTAAAGAGATGGGGAAGGGAGGGAGAAAGAGAGGGAGTGAAACATCAATGTGTGGTTGCCTCTAGCACACCCCATACTGGGAATATGGCCTGCAACCCAGGCATGTGCCCTGACTGGGAATCAAACCGGTGATGCTTTGGTTCACAGGCCTGCGCTCAATCCACTGAGCCACACCAGCCAGGGCCGTGTTTTTCTTATTGTTGAGTTTTAAGAGGTCTTTGTATATTTTGGAGAACAGCATCTTTATCAAATGTGTGTCTTTTGCAAATATTTTCTCCCAATCTGTGGTTTATCTTCTCATTCTCACAGCACACTCATTTTAAAAGATTCAAATAATACATTTTAAAAGATTCAAATAATATACTAGCAGGATGGGAATGTATGGTCCTCATTCTTCTGGTATTTCCATTCTCCCCCAAAGTGGTAAACATGCTTTGAGTCCCCTTACTATGCATTTATATGCATAGGTACTCACAATCTGTCTCTCAAGAAACGTAAATGTCAGCCCTGGCTGGTGTGGCTCAGTGAGCTGGGCATCCTCACGCAAACCAAAAGGTCACAGGTTGGATTCCTGGTCAGGGCACATGGCTGGGTTGCAGGCCAGGTCCCCAGTTAGGGATGGATGTTTCTCTCCCTTTCCTTCTCCCTCCCTTCCCCTCTAAAAAATAAATAAGTCTTTGAAAATATGTAAATGTCAAAAAGACTTAGGATTGTACTTATGACATTCATTTTCAACAAAAGTGTCAATGAAATTCAATAAGAATACTTTTTTCAACAATCAGTGCTGGGAAAACTGGATATCCACAAGAAAAAAGATGAATGTAGACTCTTACCTACACCACAGACAAAAATGAACTCCAAATGGATTATAGATTTACCGAAGTGTAGGAGCTAAAAGTGTAACACATTAAGAAAACATAAGAGAAAATCTCTATGACCAATAGTCAGGGCAAAATAGTTCTTATAGCAATGATGCCAATATCATAATAAATGGGAAAAAAAACCTGATAAACTGAGCTTCATAAAAAATAAAAATGTTTGCATTTCAAAAGATATCATTAAGAAAATTAAAACACAAGTCACAAATTGGGAGAACATATTTGCAAATAATATTTCTGATAAAGAACCTGTATACAGAATATATAAAAGAACACTTATAACTCAACAATACAAAGACAAATGCAGTTTTAACAATGGACAAAAGGTTTGAATAGACATTTCACCAAAGACGACATGTGAATGGCTAATAAATACAGAAAAGGTGCTTAACATTTTCACACTAGGGAAATGCAAGTAAAAATTCAAAGGGACACTTTGCACATAGTAGGATGGCTATACTAAAAAAGACAGAAAACAGCAAATACTGGTAAGGATGTGCAGAAATAGGAACACTAATACATTGTTGGTGGGAATGTAAAATGGTTTAATTACTTTGGAAAATAGTTTGGCAGGTTCTTAAAAAGTTAAACATAAATTTACCAAACGATCCAGAAAAATCTAGGTATCTACCCAAGACAAATGAAAACATTAGTCTACGCTAAGATTTGTATGTGAATATTCATGGAAGATTATTCATCATTGCCACACACTGGAAACAGCCTCACTGTCCATCAACTGGTGAATGAAGAGTAACATATCCAAACAACTACTACTCAGCAATGATAAGCAACAAAGCACAGATAAAGCTTCAGTGTGGAGGAACCTCAAAAACATCATGCTAGGTGAAAGCCAGGTACAAAAGACCACGTATTGTATCATTCTATTTAACATGAAATGTCCAGAAAAAGCAAATCTACGAAGGTAGTAAGCAGATTTAGTGGTTGCTTGGGAATGGGAATGCAAACAGGCAGGAGGATCTTCTTGTGATGATGAATGTTCTAAAGCTGGACTGTGGTGATGCTTGCACAACTGCAAATTTGACTAAAAGTCACTGAATTGTACACTTAGCACAAGCAAATTTTATGATATGTAGACTATACCTCAATACAGCTCTTTAAATAAACAAGCGCCCCAGGAACCAACTTGAAAAAGTTCCCATTGGGAAGTGAGCATCGATATAGTAAGTGTAAACAATGCAACACATCAAATACCTTTAAATCATAAATAATGACACTAAAAAACGAAATTAAATGGTCATCATTAAAGGATGTCATTGAACCAACTCATTATGAAAACTGGTAAATATTTTACAACTGGTCATAAAGTAGTACTCACATCATTATGACTAATGATTGTTAGCTACTAGTTATTGAAAGAGTATCTTATACATTTATTTCTGAAATAAGCTTAAAAAGCTAGAGAGTGCCATCTCCTCCACACCTTCATTGATCTTCCTAGTATTTTCCTCTATTGTAGCATTTTTTTACATTAGACTAGAATTATACGGTGCCTGACTCACTGATAAAACCGTAAAACTCCTCTGGGACAAAGAACGTGCCTTTGACTCCTAGTACAGCGCCTGGCACACAATGGGAACTCAACAATGGCTAGATGAACTGAACTACTAGACTACATTTACTCATTTTCTCACATGTATAGTCAGAGACTATTCAACAGTTGACATAACCTCAATTTCCAACCATGTAGAAATTATCCTGACAATATGGGGGAGGAGGGGACAACAGTCATAAAATGTAGACAGTGTTTTACAGTTTATAAAGGTACTATGTACTATCTCATTTACCATTATAGGTACTTAAGCAGCTACTATTACCACCATTTTACCACTGTTACCTCATTTAAAGAAAAAAAAAGACTGGACTCAAAAAAGTTAGTGCCTTCCAAATGCTTGACCACATACCTGAAAACTAACCATATCCCAAAATCCATCCAGATCTGTACAGGTAATCTCCTTTTTACCCTGTTTATGTTCACAGTCATCCACTAGTCCTTCGAACTGTTTGAACCTTTCTTTCATAAGGAGTCTTGTTTGACCAACTGCTGTGAGAATAAGTTCTTTAGCTAAAGGAAATAAGAGGTTTTTACAAGTTAAAGGACAAAACATAAACTTTATTGCCAGCCAACCAGCTGCTAAAAAGACCTCACCATGAATGTCCTTATCAAATTCTTAACTTAAAGCAAAACAAAAATTTGTTACAAAATGTTACCATACAAATACTGAGCATTAACTTTCTGCTTCAGTTATTGCCAAAAATAAGCAATATTTATTCTCCTAAATACTGTTACATAGCAAACAGCCTTGCACTCTTCCTTATATTTTGTAAGAATCCAACCTCAGAAACCTCATTACACATCAGTAATTAAGAAAGGCTTCATAGTGACAGCCCACAAGTGATTTTTTTCTAAACAGCTTCCCCAAATAAGTAAGATGAAGGAACTTTTCAGAAAATCTGTTCCACATTGATTTAGGTAAATTTCATTCAGAAAGTATTTTTGTATAATTAAGCAATACCAGATATGGATGTCACTCACAAAGACATATGAGGAAAATCTAATAATAAAATAGGCAAATGTCTAACTCTCAGGAATGATAGTCAATATTCTAATTATTTATATCTTTTAAGTCATGTATCAGTTTAGCAGAGATGTTAGTGAACATACATTGAGATCAAAAAATTCTTGCTATTTCGAAAAACAAAGTATGAAGTTGGAAAACACCAGATTTTTAAGTTTCAGGTTAGTGTAACCATATTAAGATTAAAAAAAAAAAAAGATAAAGCTAAAATGTAAAAAATATATATAAATGTTCCCTTACCATCATCTGGAATGTCCAATTTAAGTTTCCTGTCCCACTCCAGGCACTGAGAAGTTAATTTCTCAGTTTCTGACTGAAGAACATTTCTAAAATTATGACACACATTTCAGTTTTACAAATGTTTCTCACACTAATATCTAAGTATTAGCATTATGACTGTTATACAATATTAATTTCCAAGAGTTGATGCTTAATTATTTTATCAACTGTGATATATTAAAACCCCCCAATTACAAGTGGATATCCTATATACATCCTACACCTAGTTGCACACCTTCTACAGCTAGTTATTAGGCTGTGCCTGCCTGTCCAAAGGAAGTGGCTCTGAACCGGAGTAAACGCCCCCAGCCCCACACCTTTGGGGAAGTCTGGAGGTATTTTTTATTGTCTGGAACTAGAGGAATACTACTGGCCAGGGATGCTATGAGCCTCATATAGTGCAGAGGACTGCCCCCACTTCCACAAGAATTATCCCATTTAAACTGTCAACAGTGCCAAAGTTGAGAAACCCTGGCCTAAGGGTAAATTTAATATTTCTTTATAAAAAGCATCCTAGCAGGAGAAACTGGGGAAAATTCTTTGTTTCTTAGAAAAAAAAATTAACTAGCTGTCTATATTTAGCGGTATCAAAGAGAACACCTTAATGAGAAAGGAGCCCTGGCTTAGATCTGACATTAGTTAGTTGGCAGCGTCTGGAGGCACTGCTTGGCGTCGGTTCAGCAATACAATGGACTAGGCAGTCTCTAAAATCCCTCACGAATCTAAAACCTGATGCTCTAACAACAATTCAAATGGCTCTCAAATATATGAAAAGATACTCATTTGCCATACAGCAAATGAATATTAAAACTATAGCAAGATAATACTTCCTATTTAATTGGCAAAGCTCAAAAAAATATTGCATTAGAAAGGGTATTAGAATTTTCCTGCTACATTTACTCAAGAATAATAATATGTAAAAACTTCCTACGTGATGTGGAGTGTTAGGGTCCTTCTCCAATTATTTCCAAGGCATTTGGATGGCATGACTGAAGTTCCCCAAACAGGATGTTAATTTTCACACTTCAGTTACAGAAACATAACCCTATCTCATGAGTTAGAGGGCCAAAGAGCCTCCTACCAACTCCTGTCATCTTTATAAAGTAAACATTAACTAGGATTCTTTTTGTGGGAGGCAAAAAAGTGAGAAAACAGGAACTGCCATACCTTCCTGGAGGGAAATGTCAATTAAGATCTTTACATATTTGCATACGAAAAAACTGAAAAGCATACAGGTTGTTCTTTGAAGCCTTGATTGTAATTGTAGTACAGTGAACGGAATGTAAATGACCAGCTACAGGGACCCATCTATTAAGTAAATTGTGGTACATCCATATAATTGGATACTGTGTGGCCATTACGAAAACACACAGGAAAACAACAAGGTGAGGAAGTTCTTCAACTACTAAAATAAAATGTCTCCTACATGAAAAATAAATGAAAACAGAATAGTATGCTATTGCATTATATAAACAAAGAAAAATATGCTTATGTTTGTCTACATATGCCTTGTCTATCTCTGGAAATATTCAGAAGAAATGAATAACACTTGCTTCCATGGAAGCTTCCAAATATGGATGGGGTTGGGAGGCAGAGTTGGGAAAAAGACTTGTTACTTGTACCTTTTTCTACCTTTTGAAATTACCCAAAGTCAGCTTCCCCGAAATTCATCTATTACATTAAGGATAAAAAATAGTTAATTTTGGTTTAAATGTCTAGACATTAATACAAAATTCTCACACTAGGAACAAATGGACAAACCTGAAATATGGCACATCATGCTGTGGCTGAGATATCTGATCTTCATTTATTTCAAGTGATGGGATTTCTTTCTTTGGAAGGCCACCTGAATTTTTAATAGTTTCATTTTTATTTAAGACATTTTCTGTAGATTAAAGAAAATATTACATATAAATTTCTTTTTCTTGTGAATCATAAATTTTTATTCCTTTAAAAACAGAGCTTTGAGATATATACCACAAAAGTGGTTATAAATACAAGAAATGGACAGATCCAAAATAATTAGGGGAACCATTAACACAACTTTAGAAACTGACATATAATAAAATACACAAAAAAGGAGGATTTGAATATACAACTGACAAGCTTAATCTAATAGATACATAAAAAATAAATTTCCTAACAGAACATAAAAGTTGTTTTCAAACACCCATGGGACATTTACAAAAGAGAGCATTTATTAGGCCACAAAGAATTTCCACAGCCTATGACCATAGTACTAAGTTGGCCAAATATAATACACACTCACTCTTGTTAACATACAGACATTTCCATCAGGAGTCCAGAGCTAACACTCTGTGGGGTGGTGACATAGTAGATGCATGCATATAAATTTCAAAGTAGCAACTCCTAAAATGACAACCCCCACAACAAATTTTTTTTAATCCTTCAATTTTTTTCAGTGTTGAATTTCAAAATTTTATTTCTGCTTGAACGATTTCATTCAACACACCTCTAAAGTGTCTCTCAATATTTTCATCTCTTCACATTTACAATCATGCCTCCTCCTCTCCTCTTGCTCATGCCAACTGCCCCTCTCCAGATCTTTCCACATGCTTTCTGATCTCTTCTGACCCTGAGATTACATCCTTGAACTATATGGTGAAAGAGGCTCTAAAACAATTCACTAATAAATCATAATCCAGAAAAGCAAGTAAAAATTTAATTGAAATACCATACCTTTACTCCAAACTGTTAGAGAATCCAGAGGATATTGTAATTTTGAATCTTGATGTACTGCCTTGGCAGAGTAAAGTTCACATTTTTGTGCCACTGTTTCTTGTGTTACACCTTGAATCTTATCACTAAAAACAATAGCAAAAATAAGGCTTCATTAAACATGAACTCCATATCTCGGATTAAAGGATTTCAAAATTATTATGTTGCTTTTGAACAACATGGGATAAAACAGAAATTAGTTCCTATTTTTTTTTAATGTGTCTATTCTATACAGAAAAATTTTAAACGCCATAGTGGGAATGTCCACCTTTACTAACTGTAATGAGATCTAAAGATTCTGAAGATCTCTTAATAAAACATAAGCACTTAGTCTGGGAGCAGTTTCCAGTAAATTTGCTGCCAGCCAGTCTTTGCAAAATAACCTTGTTCCTTCTTTTAAAAGATTCGAACTGACTTTCTCCCACTCCCGGCAACTTTGCAAGTTAACTATTTTCGTCTTTAGAGATAGTTTTTCTAAAGTAATACTCAGCAAGCAAAAACAAAAACCACTAACAAAAAAAATCAAACCACATCTCACCTATAGTATTATACAATTTCTTCTTTCTAAAAATGTATTTCTAAGTATTATAACACTCACTTATTAAAACCAAAAAACCCCCACATATTGTACCATAAAAATAATGATAATAACAACACATAGGAAATATCAAAGCTGTCAAATACATTATTGCAGCCTTCTGAAAAAAATTTAGAAGACCAAATTTTCATGTTTTATAATTAACATCATTTACTAACTAAATAATAACTTTAAAAAGCACAGGACAGCCCTGGAGGGTGTAGCTCAGTGGATTGAGTGGGGGCAGTGAACCAGAGGGTCACCAGTTGAATTCCCGGTCAGGGCATGTGCCTGGGTTGTGGGCCAGGTCCCCTGTGGCGGCCACACGAGAGGCAACCACACATTGATGTTTCTCCCCTCTCTCTAAAAATACATAAATAAAGTCTTTAAAAATAAAAAATAATAAAAAGCACAGGACAAATCAAAGAAAGACATTTGTTATTCATCTTAGCAAGGAATTCAATATTAATATTACATCCTTACACTTCTGCTTTCACAGGAGTCCAGGTGTAACAGGGTGTCAAGAAAGCCTCGGCACTTCGGGGAGTCATAGGTGTAACCTGATAGGTCTTCAGACCATCTAGTGGCTGAAACATAAAATCTGTAGGTGCGAAGGAATTCTTCCCTTTCATTTTTGCAGTATTTGTCTTAGGTAAGTTTTCCATTTTTGATAAAACTCCATCATCTGTTGCACTGCTTTGCGAATCCAAATTATTTTCTTCATTATCAACTTGAAAAGGAATGACCTAATATGAATAAACAAAATAGAGTAAGAATTTCTCTTCTTGGGATATCCTGAACCAATTTCTACAGGCTTGAAAATGTGCAAGTTGAGATATATGTGCCATGTACACAATTTACGAGACAAAAACAAATACATCTGAGTGTGTATGTGGAGTCGAAGACCAGCTACACTGAACTGTTGCTGTGTTCCAGAAAGAGAGAGAACCAATCCTTATTAAAAGAACTAAATATGTAATAGGTTTTAGGTATTTTAACAAATTAAAACATATAAAAACTAAGGTAGAAAAATTTACTCATCTACCAAACACATGTATTTTTACTTAAATTATGATGATAATCACCATGGTTTGAGAATCATAGTCCAAAATTTACTGGATGACTGCTATTGTCAAGGACCAAATCCTTCACTGCATGAGCAAAAATATTTTTCATGTAACACAGTAAGACTAACCATATAAAATATGAAACATATTTTCTTTTCAATTAAATTTAGTACTTATCTAAGATATAATTGACATATAACACTAGTTTCAGGTGTACAGCATGATTTGATATTTGTATATACAGTTTAATGATTCAATATTTGTATATATAGCAAAATAATCACAAATAGTTACAATTTTTTTAATGACTTTTTAAGTTTTAAATTTTATTTTTTATTTATTGTTAGAGAGAGGGGAAGGGAAGGAGAAAGGGAGAGAAATATGAATGTATGGTTGTCTCTTGCACACTCCCTGCTGGGGACCTGGCCCACAACCCAGGCATGTGCCCTGACTGGGAATAGAACTAGTGGCCCTTCGGTTCGCAGCCCATGCTCAATCCACTGAGCCACACCAGCCAGGGCTACAAATTTTTTTCTTGTGATGAGAACTTTTAAGATTTACTCTTTGTAACTCTCAAATATACAATGCAATATAATTAACTATAGTCACTATGCAGTACATTATCTCCCCAGGACTCACTTATTTTATGACTGGAAATCTGTACCTTTGACTACCTTTACCTATTAACATTCATCCATTTAAACATAATTTTTAGAGATTTCTGTTTCGGATTTTTAATGAGATATGAACTGAAACCAGGGTATTTTAACCTAGACAAGAGTTCAAGGGTAACAATGTCCCTGAGGTTAGTGGGGGAATGAAAGTGAAAATGAGTAATATATAGATCATGCATCATAGAAATGTCCACTTGAAACCAATACAGGGACAGGCTTAAGTAGGTATACACTTGTTCATATGGAAAAAAGACATGTAGGTTAAGATTACTGCAACAGCTTTATTAATTCAAAAGAATGTTTCTCACAATTGTAAACCTACTTCTGCCCACCCCACAGGGTAGGGAAAGGGTAGGTTTACAGTTGTGAGTACGCAAAAAGGATTTATTTTTTGTATTATTTATTAATCATTGTATTATTTTCCATATGAACAACTGTTAACCTACTTTTGCACCACCCTGTATAATTGTATTAACCAATGTCACCCCCAAAAATTTAATTCAAAAAAACATAAACAAAAAATGAGTGATAATCCTTAAAAAGAAAATCAATCTCATGGGAGGAGCGCTGAAATATAGCTGCTTGTCTGTGACGATTCACTCTATAGTGTCTTCCTGGTGGGTCTGTTTGATTTTCAGTAAGAATCTAGTCACTTTGGCATAACTTTTTTTTAAGGTTATAGAATTGTAGCATGGATTATAAATTATAAACCAAAGGACGGGTCTTCAAAATGGTGGCTCTTTTTTGAAGACTCTACTATGCTCTATGTGAGACGCTACCAGAAACACGAGGTTATTTAATTCTTAATACTAGTCTATGTAGGTATTACAAGTTACAGATAGAAAAACAAACTCATAACTTGCCCAAGGTTATATAACTAATTGGAAACAGAGACAATATTTAAACTCAGGCCTAATTAAATTCAAAGTCAGTGCATTTCACCCTACTCCATCAAGGCTAATTCTCATGTGAACATTTCTATCAGCTTTTTTATTTATTTAATTTTATTTTGTTTTTATTTAATTTTTTTTATCTCCTGTTAACCAAATTATGTTTTCTCTACCCATAAAGCTCTGAGGATAAGATACCTGAAAAACAGTAAATCCTCTTATGCTTCTTTATGACTCAAGAGTTTTTCATGCACATGTAGGTGAACCTCTTGAGCGGTTGTGTGTGTTTAATTTCAACTTTTTGAAAGTAGCAATATGATTTCCAAAGAATTTAGAAATAAACAGTTTTTATACGCTACCTTGTCAGGTTTAGTTTCTATGTTTTGGGCAGATCTTCCTTGATTTGTTGCCTTTCTTTCTGTTTCATTATCTAAAAAATAAAATAAAATATGTCATCCATTTTGACTAGACAGAAAATGCTGCATTAAAAACACTAGCTAATTTGGGAAAGGAAAAAAAAGGCAACAGTAGGGATCAATGTCTTTTTTTTTTTTTTTAAGAGAGAGAGGAAGGGAAGGAGAAAGAAAGGGAGAGAAACATCCATGTGAGAGACAAGCAGTGGCCTAACTGGGAATCGAAGTGGCAACCTTTCAGTTTGTGGGACGACACCCAACCAACTGAGCCATACTGGGACAGAAATGTATGTCTTTAAAAATTTTATGATCAAAAGCCTTATTATAAAATAAGATAAAAACAGATTAAATTTCCTGCCAAGTGTAGGTCATCTGCTTTCAAAAACAAAACAAAGGTCTTAAGGTGCTTTACCTTTTGCCTCTGAATAGCAAAATCTATATTATGGAAATTTGGAAAATAAAAAAAGCAAAACAACAACAACAACAACAACAACAACAAACAAAAAATTAAAAAAATACCCAAGATTACATTTCAGGGTACATTTTTGCAATGTTCACATATTTACATATATCTTTTAGAACTGTGCTCATACTATTCAGGTTTTGACCTGTTCATCTTTCCCCACTTAATATATCATGAACCATGTACTTAAGCATTTTTTTTACATTGTTCTTAAAAGCTGACACTGTTTTCCAAATGATGGACTGCACTTTATTGGGGCTATTAATTTCTCACTGTGAAGCACTGCTTACACCACTTCAGGTACCCCAATGTTTGAGCGCCCACTGCTAAATGGATGAAGGGGCACAAAACCTACCTTCAGGGAACTGGAATCTTCCATTTCCTCCTCTCCTGCTCAAGGCAGTACTTAAAAATCTCGAGAACCAAAACATTCTAGTTGAACCATTGATCAAGAAACAGTTCTTACCATCAGTAGCTCTTGTCACTGGCTTTCTTGTTGCAGTGGATGAGATGGGCCTTGGTGTCTGCTTTGCTGCTAGGGTAGCTGATCGAGTCACTCTCACTGATGTGGGCATTTCAGGTTGTTCGGCTGTGGGGAAAATAAATCAAATGCTTTTTTAAAATTATTATTGTTGTGGCAACATCAGAGTTTATAACTGCTAATATTCCTACCTTTTTTCTCTTTGTCCAACAGTTTCTTTTCAGAAGTTTGTCTTTGACCAGGTCGAGATGCTCGAACATCATTCCCATTAGCAACCTATTGAGAAGATTAGGTGCTGTGTGATTTAATTGCATAATAAATCAAACCACCACATCTCTAATCTGCACACTGATCCCTCACCTGAAATCTGACTACTGGAAGTAACCCAGCAAAAAAAATCCACTACCCCAAATAAAATGGAGTAAAGAGAATAGTTTTCCATTATGTTAATCTCTTACAAGCTTTTTTAGAATCCTAGAATTTAGAAAATGCTAATAACCAAAGCCATTAAAAAGAGTTGACTATAATCATTTGGGAGTCCTTAAATATACCAGGCATGTTTTCTTTTTTAAAGATTTTATTTATTTATTTTCAGAGAGAGGAGAAGGGAGGGAGAAAGCGAGGGAGAGAAACATTCATTGGTTGCTTCTCAAACACACCGCAACTGGGGACCTAACGTGCAACCCAAGCATGCGCCCTGACTGGGGGATGGAACCGACCTTTCACTTTTGTGGGTTGATGCACAAACTTACGCAGCCACCCCAGTCAGGGCACCGGGCATGTTTTCACTTCAAGACTTCTAAATTTTGTCTAGAAAATTCTTCTCCTGGATAGAAAACTCTTCACCATAGTTCACCCTTCTACTTCCTTAAACACTTCATTCAAAACGCCACCATCTCACTGAGGCCCAATCAAAATTCCACCTACTTTAGTACTCCCCATCTCCCTCCAGAATATTTATGACCATCTGACATAATATATACTTACTTTTTTTATTGCCTGTCTCCCATAAAAACAGGGAATTATTTTGTTCCCCATTATATCCTAGGGCCTAGAGGAACACAGTAGTGATTCAAAATTTATTGTACACATGAAATTTAGCTTCCTTACCTGACAAAGAAGCACACAACTTCCCCCTTGCCCACTTTACTTTATTTTAGTAATCCTCCTAATAACTTTACCCTAGCAGTGTTTTTGAAAACTCATAATTTACAACACCCACCCTACATGCTTTATATTCCTACCTGCATTTTTTATTACGGAATGCATAACAGAAAACCAGTAAACTAACCAACAAAACAGTGTGACACGAAGACAAAGCTTGGACCTGCAACCCTGGGTATCAGGACAATGCAGTGACCAACTGAGCTAAACAGCCAGGGCAGGGCAAAGCTAGGTGTAGATCTCATACGGGATGTCTGGGCAGAGACTACTTTAAGTGCACAGTGTCTTAGCATTTAGCCAAAACTGCTCCATGCCACAGTGACTTTAGTGCTATCAACTCTAATAAAATAATCACTATACTTGAAACTGATAGATTTAAAATAAAGTTACTCATTCTGAGAAAAGAAAGTATAATTTGTCATTTTAGTAACATTATCCATTATCAACTGTACCTTAGTCAGCTCCATTTGTTCCTTGGCCTTTGATCTTGTCATCCGTACGAAAGATGGAAGAGCCTTAAAACAGTCAAAGAAGGTAATATTTTTTAAAAAATGAACTTGGAAAATTTACTTCCATGTCTCATTATGAAATAAAATTCCAATTTTAAAGTTAAACTTTATTTGTAGTCATTTATACAAAAAAGATACCAGCTAACTTAAATTACTATTATTTCTAGTCCTGGCTTAATTTAAATCATCTTTAGGTTAATAATGTCAAAACTTATACTCATCAGTGAGGAGAGTGAATACATTTTAAACCATATTTTCCAGGTATTATTAGGAATCCTCATTAATATGCAAGTGATAGATGAACAGACTAGAGTATTAGAATCTTTCTTTTATTTATGAAAAGATACTGTACAGCTTATTTTCCTAGCTTGGACAATTTGTCTTCAAATTTCATGACTATGAACTTGTCCGTTTTCAATAAGAAAACAAAGACCTGATAGCAAAATGTGGAAAAAATCTAGCAAGAGAAGGACTGATCAAAAAGTGGTAAGATGTTTATTAACTCTGTAAAATTCCGTAAGAAGCATATTCAGACTCCTTTTCAGATGAAAAGACATTTTCTTTACCAAATCTCAGTGAAAAGCTATGTTAGTAAAATTAGGCTTTTCTCTAAAGTGCGTAACGTGAGCAAAATTCAGCAGTGACTATTGTCTAAGCAATCATTGGTGAGTCTTACAATTTAACACAATGATATCTCTTTCTCCCCCCACATACTCATATAACACTTTGTAAACAGTGGATTACAGTCTAGACCAATGACTGGCATCCTACATATTCTTGTGAGAGCAGATGAAGACTAATCCCTTCTAAGACGTCTTCTTTGATGTTCCTCCAAACACAAATTAGTCTCTCCCTCCTCTAACATATATAGAATATTTATTTATCTATTATCTTTCCACCTTGAGTTATGTTTCATTAATTTTGGTCTCTTCCACATTATCCTAAGGTAATACACAGAGCAAATAAAGATCTGTCAAATGAATCAGACTCATGAAGCAAAGAAAACCAGGCAATATCTTGGGCCTTTATGTTATTCAATTCCTATTTAAATCAGGAATGAGTATATAGTCGATAAGGTTTTTTAAAAACATTATTTAAAATGAGATCTTTTATACATACCTTTAAAATAGCAAATCACCAGTGACTACCTAATTCACAAATCAAACTCCCTCTGTCCAAACTCCCTCCTTCTTGACTCACCGACCATTCTCTTCTTTTAGATCACCCCTTCCATCCTCCGCCTTATTTCCCCTGCCACCGACCAGTCCTTCTCAGCCTGTCACTGGTACCTGGCTTCTGCCACCTGACAGTGATCTCTAGACTTCACTCTTTCATAATTTTATATATCCTTATTGCGTTGGTCATATTCAGTCCCACAGCTTAAAACACCCACCCATACTACTAATACCACATCCTAAATCCACCCCTTAGCATGGACCTCCATCCTGATTCCAAATTTTATACTACTGCTTGTTATCTAGATGGCCCAAACTCATTTAAAAAAAGGGGATTAGGTATTAAAATGCACCCACTTAATCATGTTCCTTTTCTTGCCTCCTCATTTTTAAGCAGCAGCATAATTTATATGGTTGTTCAAACAAACATAAACAGAATCATCTTATTCTGCGTGTTAAATTTTCTTTACTTCTCACTATCTACTTGGTCACCTGTCAAACTTATCTCCAAGGATGTCTTACACTTATTTCTTCCTTTTAAACACATTGCCCAGTCCACCTATTGTCTCACTTACTCTTTCACAACAGTCTTGTAACTAGTCTTCCCATCTATATATAAATGCTCCCCTTTCCAGACTATAATCTTCAAAGCCAGGTTAATCTTCCTACACTATATAATTTAATTGATGGTATAACCTCATTTAAAAGCTTCCCTCAACTTTCCATGTCCCATGGGATAAATGCCAAGTCCCTGGCATAGCATTCCCTGCCCAGCCTGGCTCTACCTGCTTTTCTAGTTTTATCCTATCTCAATCTACCTAGAGTTACATTGAGAGACCTGATTTTCATCTTCTACTATTGTCATTCCCACCTCCCACCAATTAGTTGAGAGAATAAAGGAACTAAAGGGAATGGGTTATTTTAGTCATTTACTCTCTTAAAAGATTTGCTTCTCAGCCTTTTGGCTGACATCAAGTGTAATCTATTAAAGGAAAAGGAACAGTTAAAAGGAACTATTCCTCTATATCTAGTTAGGACACTAAATTTACCTTCATTGGCTCAGCTTTCATAGCATTTTGGTGGGAAAAAAGAAATGAAGGCTTCTCAGGTCTATAAAGACCCACTTTAAACACTCCTCGTTTAGCTTTCTCTCTTTGCTCTTTCAATTTTTGAAGTTGCTTTTCTTCTTTGTATTTCTGGAGCATTTGTTTCCGTTGATCACACTGAAAAGTTCTCACTGACTCTAAGGAAGAAAAACACACAAACAGTATATAAAACATTGCAGATAAAGTTATGCAAAGGTCTAAAAGGTCATTTTGCCTAACTTCAACCGCTACTAAGAAGTACTTTGAGAAGTTTCTTGTTAATTCCTTAGTACCCTAATCACAAGTTATTTCAACCTGTTCTTTTTTTCTTTTTAAAATATTTTATTTATTCATTTTTAGAGAGAGGAGAAGGAAGGGAAAAAGAGAGGGAGGGAAACATCAATGTGTGGTTATCTCTTATGTGCCCTCAACTGGGGACCTGGCCCACAACCCAGGCATGTGCCCTGACTAAGAATTGAACTGGTGACCTGTTGGTTCGCAGGTCGGTGCTCAATCCACTGAACCACACCAGCTCAACCTCTGTTCTTTTAAAATTTCTATTCCTGCCCTGGGCAAATTGCAAGGAAGAATCCCTCGCCCTTCAAAGAAATGTCTTCACTTGGTAAAGTATCCTTATTTCATAGATTCTTCAATCAGTTCTATTTTTATGTCCCTTATCAATTTATCTTGCCAACACTTATCTTATCCAAGCTCCAGAAGCAAGAACTTTAGAATTCCTATAAGGCAATATAGAAAATAAAGTGTTATAATATTCCAGAGGTGAATGGCTCTAGCCTGGCTAAAATACCTTTAGACTAGGGAAACATCAAGTTATTCAAAACGGTATTACAAAACTCCATTCTTCTGCTCAGGTTTTTTTCTTTTAACTGATTTTGAGAGAGAGAGAGAGAGAGAGAGAGAGAGAGAGAGAGAGAGAGAGAATGACAGACAGACATCTATTTGTTGTTCCACATATTCATGCATTTATTGGTTGAGTCTTGTATGTGCCCTGAGGATTGAATCCACAACCTTGGCATATTGGGACGAAGCTCCAACCAACTGAGCTACCTGGCCAAGGCCTGGTGAGTATTTTTTTTATGTCAGTTATTAAATCAACTTCACTCTTCAAAGCACTTAAAATTATAATAAACCTTTACTTACTTGGCTTGACACTGGCCTTTTCTGGAACAAGCTCGTGAAATGTTTCATCTAATTCAAGAAGTCTACCTTCTGAGGTTGGAATGTTGACATCTTTCAAACCAAAATGTCTATTTCGTTCATATTCCTTATGTCTGTGTTCTTTCTGAGACAGTGATTTCCTATGAGCAATTTTAGTTCTAATCATATCAGTACTCATATCCTTTCTGTGTCGACTGGCAAAACGTGATGAAGACATCCTGCCTGGGAAAAGAGAGAAAGACAAACTTATAGGGATTATCATTTTATGTATTTTTTAAAAGATTTTATTTATTTTTAGAGAGAAGGGAAGGGAGGGAGAAGGGGAGGGAGAGAAACAACAATGTGTGGTTGCCTGTCATGTGTCCCCTTCTGGGGACCTGGCCTGCAATGCAGGCAAGTGCCCTGACTGGGAATCCAACCAGCGACCCTTTGCTTTGCAGGCCTGTGCTCAATCCACTGAACTATACCAGCCAGGCCGGATTTTCATTTTATTACTTAAAAAATTAAGATTCCAAGATGGAGGCATAGGTAAGACATGTTTTGCCTCCTCGTGCAATCATAGAAAGAATTACAACCAGATCTCAAAACTAATAACACCTAGAACCATCAAAAAATTGAGTTGTATGGAAGTCTGACAACCAAGGATTTAAAGAAGCCACATTCATCCAGATGTGTAGTAGAGGTGGAGCAGCAGAGACAGGTGGAGAGGTGGTGCAGGATGGGCAGCAGGGATACCTTTGGAGGCAGCCAGAGATCCAGCCCCAGGCCAGACTGCACAGCCCAGGGTTCCAGCACTAGGAAGATAGATCCCCATTACCTCTGGCTGTAAAAACCAGTGCAGGGTGGGGCAGCAGAAAAAAACTGCTGGATTTTTGTTACTTACAGGGCCAGCAGTCTTAGAATGTGTACATACCCACCCATTCCAGGATTCACTACCCAGGCAGCAGCTGGAAGGGCATCAGTTGCACAAAAGAAGGGGGAGAAGTGACTGGAAATGGGCTAGTGACAGATGAACCACGAGAAGCCAGGTGGTGGCACTGTCTCCTCCCCAAGCCCTCCCCACATCAGCACAAAGTGGTGAAGCAGGTGCCTGGCCCTGGCAATTACCTAAGGTTCCACCCCACACGATTTACAGGTGCCTTTTCTACAATAGTAGCCATGCTACTAAGACAGGGAGTCAAAGCAGCTCTATCTTTGAGAAACAAACTCAGGGAGGCTGCCAAATTGAGGAGACAAATAGAACTAAGTAAAGCAGAGATAGTCAACTTATCAGATACAGAGTTCAAAACCCTGGTTATCAGGATGCTCAGAGAACTCCTTGAGCACAGCAAATAAATAAATAAATAAATAAAGGAAGGAAGGAAGGAAGGAAGGAAGGAAGGAAGGAAGGAAGGAAGGAAGAAACGAAGTTACACTGAGTGAAATAAAGAATAATCCAGAGGAAACAAACAGAGAAGGGAAGGAAGCTGGGATTCAAACCAATGACTTGGATCTTAAGGAAGAGATAAAGATTCAACCAAAAAAGAATGAAGAAACAAGAATTCAAAAAATGAGGAGAGGCTTAGGAACCTCTGGGACAACT